>PVIH01001323.1:0-96199 GCA_004025045.1 Sigmodon hispidus
AATACCACTTCTGGGTGTATACCCTAAAGAGGCACATTCACACTCCAAAGGTATTAGCTCAACTATGTTCATAGCAGCATTATTTGAAATAGCAAGAACCTGGAAACAACCTAGATGTCCCTCAACTGAAGAATGGATTAACAAACTGTGGTACATCTACACAATGGAATACTACTCAGCAGTAAGAAAAAATGATATCCTAAAATTCGCAGGCAAATAGATGGATTTGGAGAATATCCTCCTGAGCGAGGTATCACAAACTCAGAAAGATAAGTAGGGGATGTACTCACTCATTAGTTGTCTCTAAACAAACAAACAAGAAAAAAAGCCAAGCATTCCCAAGCTGCAAACCATAACCGCTAAACAGCTTGGGATCAGAAACACCCTTGAGTGACCCTTCCAATCCCACTCCAACTATAGGAACACCTGACTCATTCTTGAGGGAGGGGGGACAAAACTGGATTTGGCCAGGAGTGGAGACAGAACTAAGCATTATTGGGTCAGTAGGACCATAGGACTGTCTGCTCCCTGCCCAGGGAGGGGATGGGGAGTTGTGGAGAAGAAAAAAATGACCTGATGTGGCAGGAGGGGGAAGGGACCTTGAATAAGGATATACAGGGATGGAAAAAAAAATCAGAGGGAAAGCTAAACACAAAGTAAATATATGTGTAGCAATCTTGTTTGCATTATCACCCCTGATAAGTCATGCTTATGATTTTTATCTTTATAGTTATTGTTAACTTATCAGCATTTTAAATTCATTTTACTGTTTTTCTTTATAAATACAAAATAAATAAAGAAGGAAAAAAAAGGGAAAAAAGAGAGTGAATTAGAGTATTATTTAGATTTTTGTGTACTAAACATTCCTCTTATACAAGCTATTATCAAATAAGGTTTTCATAAGAATATCAAAAGCATTTTATTAATTATAAATAGAATGCTAGTCAATTTTTATTTTTTATTTTTAATTATGTGTATATGTTGTATTCTCTTTCTCTCTCTCTCTCTCTCTCTCTCTCTCTCTCTCTCTCTCTCTCTCTCTGTGTGTGTGTGTGTGTGTGTGTGTGTGTGTGTGTGTGCATGAGTGGAGATGGCTATAAAGGCCATAAGATGGTGTCAGAGACCCTAGAATTAGAGTTACAGATGGTTGTGCATCTCTTGGTTTGGGTGCTGGGAACTCAGTCCTCCTCAAAGGCAAAAAGGATTCTTAATTGGTAATCCATCTTTCCAACCCTACATATTTGGGTCTTACATAGTACTTTTTAGCAAACTGTTATTAAATAGGGCTTCCATATAAATAGCAAAACCATTTCATTATTTATATGTCAACACAACTATGGGTCATCATTTGTTATCTAGTAAGTATGGGCCAGTATAGAAGAGATATATTAATAGGTTTTATATATGCTACTTAAAGTTTGTAATGTTTATACATCATGTCTCACATTTCACTAAATATCAAGTAGGTACAAATGAATTAGTGCCATTGTCTTAAATCCTAGATGAGTTTTCCTTTTTATAACTGCTTTAAGATTATTTTAGTGCTTTCTAACCATGTCTTTGGACAGCTCTGTCATCATTCTGTCATTGAGTTACACCCTCAGTTCTGTTTTGTACTTCAAATACAAGATTTTCAATTTCATGCACTGAATTTGCATTTAGTACTAAGGAGAGAGATATTGATCTCACTCTCTGGTTGTACTTAATTTAACATTTTGATTTTTTTCTAATTTGTCCATTTTCTTTATAAATAAGATCTTGTTCAGTGAAGAAAATATGTGTGAAATTTTAAAAAAACTGGTAATTCCATATAATTATCCATAGTACATCCATGATACTGAAAAGAGGAATTGAAACAGTTTCTCATTTAGAGACATAAATAAACTGGTTTTCTAATTTTTTTTTTTTTTACTGAAAGTAGGATAAAATAGAAGTGGCATGTCTTGGTAGCAACAGAACATGTCCCATCAAAGATCCTTTATGATTTAAATAGTAAAAACAAAAATGTGCAGACAAGCAAAACATCTTAAAAGTAACACTGAAATGGAAACACATACAGGATACCTTGGAATCATAATGTCTTATACCTGGAATTTTCTGAGAACACAAGGAAAGCAAACACCAGGGCTTGGTGGTATTATGCCAACCTCAATGAAGGAACTCAAAATACAGCCTGTAGATGAACTGCTTCACCAGCTCCACCCTAGTTTAATCACAAATGAGAGAGCAACTTCTGCAGATTGAATTTTTTCATTCTGTAAATCCCAGTATCTCAGACTTGGCTTTTCTGAGGTAACAAAATACTTAGTTCTGAGAAATATGACTTAGATATGAATCTAGACCACTGCTTTGTCCTTGTGAGAAAGGCTGTAGTTATAAATCTCTTAGAGGAGTTGATGCCCCTAAACACTGGCACCTGCAGGACACCAAGGCTGGCTTCAGAAGTCTTTCTATGAGTAGGTCTTGGTATGTTCCCCCAGGGTCTCTGAATGCATCCATTAGATTTTTCAAGTTCTCCTGGGAAGTTTGCTGTTATAAGTTGTCCTTCATTCACTGCATTGGTGTAACCATTATTTCCTCTGCAGTGTTGCATCTCCCCAACTATACTGAACTTATTGGAAGAGTGAGTACAATCATATTAGCATCAGCGTCCATTGTTAAAGAAGCCTCATTCTGAGAGGAGAGAAATAATCATGACATCTGAATGAGACACTTGATAACCTGTATTTTGAAGGAGCACCCACCCTGGATGATGTGTATGATCAATGAGGATGTATGCAAATTACTTTCTAACCTCCTTGCTTATTCTGAGTGGTTTCCTCTACCTTCTTACCTCAGTTCTTCCTCAAGCCTACTTAATTCTACACCTTATTTTCTTTAAAGATATTATTAATTTAGATTATGTGTATGTGCATGTTTGCATGTGTGTATGTGAACACAAGTGCAGGTACCTGCTGAAGCCAGAATAGGGCACTGGATCCCCTAAAACTGGAGTTGCAGGTGGCTATTAAGACACGACTGATGTGGGTTCAGGGATTTGAGCTGAGGTTATCTGCAAAAGCAGAATGTGCTCTAGCCATTCCTCAGGTCATATTCTCTGCATTCTTAACAGGGAAAACATGGAGCACATTCAAGGCTTGTGTCCTGTAAATGTTTGGAAGCAAAACTTCCTATTGCTTTTAAAATTACCTTAGCCTGGGCAGGTTTTACTGTGTGGTTCCATTGAGTTTTATTGCTGTGGCCAAAACTGTAGTATCAGCTCAAATATTCTCAAATACATAATTTGGAATTTATTGGAATTTATTATATTTTCAGGAATACAGGTTATCTCAAGAAATTCTTCTCAATAGCAAAAATGTTCAATGTAGCAGAAAAGGTGTTTAACCCAAGACATCCACAAATCTCAAGATTTAACTGAATATACACATTATATTTTGGGATTTAGGTATCTGGTGAAGATAAAATGGTTAATGTGGCAATTTAATGTAGGAGGGAAGTGGAGTTCTAAATAGAAAAGCTTGGAACTCTGACAATGACACAAAGAACGGGGAAGTTAATTTAAAAATAACTTCACAAGAAAACTCACACGTCCAGCATCGTCTATTTGTAAAATGTCTGAGATGGGCTGAGTAATCAACACCCACTTGCTAGAGTTCAAAGCAAAGCAAGTCAAGGACACTCACTGACACTCTAGTCTATTTAGCTCTGGGGCTTTGATTTTAACTTTCATTGTTATGAAAGCTGCTAGAAGCTTGAACAGCAAATGGGATATTGTGAACCAGAGGAGGACCCTGAATCTGGGCTTTCTCAATGACTGGAACTTTCCTCAGTCATGGGGACAAGACTCCCTGACCTTGACTGGTGTCTGACTACATCTCTCATGCTCTCTCTTCTTCCCAGTATCCTTAGATATCTGGATCTCTGTTTTCTCTTTGTTTCATTTTACTAAAATGTTAAAAAAAATTCAATTATTTTTAACAATTACTATTTCTTTACTTTACCTCTCATAATTCAGGTCTCAAGTCAAACTGTTTCCTCAGAGAAGCGTCCTGTGACTAACCTAGGTTCCCCAAATTGCTTCATGTATCTGCCTTTTTATTAGTGTATGCCTGCTCCATAGTTCAGGGAACATTGCGCAATAATCATGGTAAAAGTTTTCTATATAGAACAGAACATGGGGACCACCATCCTCTTGTGATTGCTTCAAAAATCCATTGGGAAAATTCAGCAAAATGGGGAAATAAAAATCAGCTGACAGAATCACAGAAAAACTATCTAAATAAGGGCATTGTGTGTGTGTGTGTGTGTGTGCAGGGGTGCATGGTCAAGCAAATAGATCTATGGTACTATGGTAGATAAAATACAACTAAACTTATTCATTTCCTAAAGCATAAAAAAATAGAAGCATTCAGTATTCATTTCTTAGAGAGAGAGAGAGAGAGAGAGAGAGAGAGAGAGAGAGAGAGAGAATCAAACTTGTGGAAAATATGCATTTTTAAAACAGAATTCTACCCAATTGGCTTCAAATAGGACTAAATCTATCTTTCCACGTAATGCACAAATCTTCACAAGAGGCCTGATCCCATATAGAAATTGATATACTATGCATTCAGTATTGAGACACAATCCGTATGAAGTGATTCTCAGTCTCTCAGTTACTGTTCTCTTTTTGGAACAGTCTCTGGTTTGGAATCCAATATTCCAGAGCCACTTCTGCTAATCATGAGACCTGGAGATGTGGTTGCTTAGATACCACAGATCCTGCATGGCCAAGGGAAGGCAGAAAGTCTAAGAGTAAATTAGATTGATGTCTTGTTCTGGTTTGGAAACAGAATTTGTTTTACTCCCTGAGATAGAAGAATATGGTCAGTTAAGGAAGGAAGGAAGCTGCTATCAAAAGCCTACAGGAAGAAAAATAAGAATTAAGTAAAATAGTGGCATGCTTCAGGGATCAACTAGAGAAAAATAGGGCACTTGAGCTAATATAAATACAAGTTAGTAGTAAACAGTAGAGTATCAATCATGTTAGTGGCTTAAGGGCAGCATCTGAGGAATGTGAGACTAAACCATGAGAACGCTTGCTCTCTCTATTCTCTCTCTCCTCTTCTCTTTCCCTCTCTCACTTTTGCTCTTCCCAAACTGTGTATAAAAGGTTATTATCAGTTACGTCCTTCATCTGAATTTTGAGACAATGGTCTCAGCACAATGTAAACATTTTTAATAAGGTGAAATCATATAATTGAGAGAAATAAGCATAAAATCACTAATATGAAAATACCATCAATGGGAAAATTATTTTGAATAATAAAAACTATCAAAAATATTGTCTAGAAAATTTTTTAATACACATTGATATTGATGATATATCTTTGTATCATTATGATATATACATAGGATTCTAACATACAAAACCTCTTTCAATTTCTACTAATATATTTTCCCTTAATTTATGATATGAGATTATTTGACATTTATCCTCTTGCCACTTATCTTTTCAAACCTTTTTGGTGACTCTGAATCTTATGGTGTTTGCACTAGATATGAGAAATCACAGATCCTCTGACCCAGTATACTTAGCTGTAATGCTTGCTAGGATGAAATGCCACAGGAGAGCCAAAAGGTTGCTTATAGAAAACAAATTTTCATGAAATTCAATTTTTCTGTTTTAAGCAGACCAAAGGCTTGGAAAGAAAATTACCTTTGACACCTATAAGCCCCTGAATGGGTGGGTTGCCTTAGTCTAGCTATTGTTGAGTTCTTTTTTTGGCAGAGTTGATGTGGGGGAAGTATCATGTCTGTGTTGGAGAAACAAGAAGAAAGGAAGACCATAGGCAGGATAGGATAGGAGAGTCCATCACTGCGAGGGTACAAATGTGTCACTTGTTCTCCATTCCCAAATGTTCCGGGTAGAGTGGTAAGTCCAGCAGAGTGTGAGAACACAGAACAGTGTGAGGCTAAAGCTCATAATTTTTTTATTTTAATCTTTGTAATGATTTATATTAAGGTAATAAACCAGAATCCTAGGTAGAATAGACCAGAATGTAGCTAGGAGTTATTTCTTTCTTGGGTGTATTATTCTATTAGGCACTAATTAAATTATGTATTGGCATAGATCAACTCTGTGGCCTTGCATATACAGGGCAAGTACTCTACCATTTAGCTCTATCCTAGTACTGCTAATATTTCATTTTTAACAGGGCCTACCAAATTGCCCAGCCAAGACTTGAACTTAGTATGTAGTCTAGGTGAGACTGTATAAAGGATGTGCCCAAAAGAGGCAGCTGGTTCTTAGGCACCAAGATCCTGACTCACTCATTGAAAGAATATGCACACTCATCTTGGACACAGATAATCTTCACATATATCAAGGCTCCTCACTAATAATGTGTCATTAAAAATAATTCCTCATGCCATTAATTATTTAATCATAAGTATGAAGATAAACATACAAAGATAAAATAATTCCATGCAGATATTAAAGAAATTTTTACTTGAAGATATGTCTTGATTGACAAGATTTAAAAAGATCTTCTGGGGAGAAAAATACCCATGATTTGTTGTTAATGAGTATTTCTTCATGTATCTTACATATTTGACACATTCATCTCTTGTCTGCTCAGATCCAATACAGCAGCTATTGTTTCTGCACTTCTAAGACTCACCCTACATTAATTCCGAGTGTCAGTAATTTCCCCTGCCGTGGCAATGATGTTGTGTTCTCTGAACACTCTAATCATGAAAAAGTGAGCAACTGGAAATTTAATTTGGAGAATGTGAAAGAAACAGAGTCAATTAGCCCAGGTTGTTTGTAGGCAACATATGTTCAGCTTTCAGCAGGGTTGAACAAATGAGGATAAATGAGAAACTGAAAGGAAACATGCAAAGACTTGTTTAAGACACAGTGGTATTAAAGGGTGTGCGTTCTCTACTGAAGGCAGGCAAGCAGGCATATTCTCAGATTGGTGGGTAGTGAGCTATGTCCAAACAATTTTGTAAGGAACTGTGAATAAGGTGTAATGAATCTGGGTGGTGGGGGAACAACATGTTTTATACTTAAAATGATACCATAGGCTCCATGTGCTTAAAAACATAATCAAGAAGAAACTGCAGAGGTGTTTGATCATGGTGGTTATTAAATTGCTTTTGCTATATTTGACAAGCTTTACAGAAAATGTTCTCAACAGAATAACTGCTAAAACCCAAATGGAATGCATAATGAAGTAATATGCCTCCCTTGATACACATGTGTGGTCCATTCAAGAGTGTGGGATTGGGGTTGAAATGCCATTTTGTACAATTTAATAAGTGTAATTAAAAGCCATAGAGATTTTCTTATAGATATGTCATTTTTTCCTTCATAAAGGCCGACTGCTACAATTTTCTTAGTTTTATTTCTTATGAACTTTGATACCATCTATAAATGTTACAATTCTCATACGGGTAAAGTTCTATGGTAAACTACTTCTAGATAAGCTCTTTATTTTACCAGTAAGGGCCTACAGATATTTCAAGTATTTCAAACATTACACTTGGATTTTTACCATTATCTATAATAAATATACAAATAAAATGATTTTGATCACAAGAATATCTTAAAGTTATGCTACCCAAAACAAATTATTGCACTTTAAATATTGCGACCTTTCATTTTATTATTGAATATTTAACTTGTTCTATAAAGATCAAGTTAAAAACCTGCCTGTGGATAGTCACATTGAATGTTGGATGTATGATTCCCAAGTGAATTATGTCATTGAAGGACGGACTTTATCCTCACCATGGCAAACCATTACCACATTGGCCAGGGCTAAGCAGACACTAATATTCTCTAGAACATATTGGGCACACTTACATTTATTACTTTTATTTTCACTCATTATTATTATTATTATTTGTATGTGTGCACACATGTGTGTGTGCGTGCGTGTGTGGATGTGTGTGTGTGTGTGTGTCTGTGTCTGTGTCTGCGTGTCTGTTGATGTTGGTCAGGGGACAATTTTCAGGAAATTATTATCTCTTACTTTTGGTTTTGCTGCTCCAACTCATGTTTCTCAGGTTGTCTGGCTTTTGGGAAATGGGTACTATCTTCTGAGTGATTAGCTTACCCATATTTTAAATTGTGACAATTATCATTCCTAATATCTCAAAGTGAACAAATCATGAAATGTGTGTTGGGCTATTTTCTAAGAAGCCCTAAAGTGCTTAGAGATGAAATTATAAAAGGTTCTCTCCCAACACTTCTTCAGAGTACCTTAGATTGGCTTGTCCTTTTATTTATTTTAAAGGTGATCTGGTTCTGAAATAAAGCAAATAATATCAACCATATTTTGCACATATAATTTCTAGCTTATAAGGTAAAAAACAAAAGACTGTTGTAATCTGTCTTTTGATTTAAAACATACGCATGGTTTGAAATGTTTCCTTAAGGCTGAGTAGATGGCTATACCTCATACAAGTACACCTAGACTATCCTGACGGCAAAGGAGGATAGAGATAGTAGCTTTTCTATAATAATGCCCAGCAGAGAGCATCTGCTCATCATCCTTGGATGCAGGCTTCCTCAGATCATTTCTACAGGAGAAAAATAAAAGGCTACCAGACCTCCTACCCAGTACAAAGAAATATAAACTACCTTTTAAAATTACGGCATTTTAAAAACCAGAGGTACTAGAGACATAATTTTGTTTGTTTATAACTACCCATCAACAAGCATTCTATTTATAGTTCACACAAAATTTGATTTGGTACCCTGTTATTTGATTAATTATACAGTTGTCAAATTACCTAGGACTCTTACTGTTTCAACAATACAGAGAATAAAATCCCCAGCTCCCATGTTTATAAGCTGCTATTTGGGGACTAAATTAATATTCAGTGATCAATAGTGACATTAAAGTTATTTCTATTTGTATTAGTAATTTGATAAAAATATATGACTGTGGAAGGAGGAGATCTTTGGGAGAGAAATAAACCTTGCTATTTTAATGGTCATTCAAAATGATGTTATTAAATGGAAAGCATAAAGATCTACAGAAAGTCTGATATAAATTTAAGTCACTTGATGATAATGAAAGACAGTTTTTAAAGACAGAAAGGGAAAGATAATATTTTTAAATATGCAGGAAAAATAAATTAATGATACCAAGTTAAGGAAGATAATTTAGCTTCTCAGAATGAACTAAATAAAAAACACCAAAAACTGCATAATATTTTCAAATGTTATAAAACATCACCATTCTGGCAGTATTATATTATCTAATCAAAATGTAAAACTAACTGGAGAAAGTGAGTTAAGACTGGGAATGTAGTTCAGCTCTGCTTGCCTAGCATGTGGGAAGTCCTGGGTTCAGTCCTTTGTACCACATATGACAGTGTGGTGGCATTTGCTGGTAACAAAACTTGGGAGATGAATGCAGGAAGATTAGGAGTTCAAGAACCTCCTGAGCTACATTTTAAATTGCCTCAAAAATGAAACCAAGCAAAACCTGCAAGATATTGTTAATGTTTGTAAAATTAAATAGATGCATGACATTTATAGTTCAAAAAGACAAATGGTAGATATAACTTTAAAGTTTTATTTTAGTTTTTAAATATGAATGTGTGCATATGTGGGTTTTTTTTGTGTGTGTGTGTATGTGTGTGTGCACATGAATGTGGGTCTTAGCAAAAGTCAGAGGGTGGTGTTGGATCTTGTGTACCTATAGATTTATGTGATTGTGAGATGCCTGATGTGGGTGTTGGGAGTCAAAGTCCACTCCTTTCAATAATAAGCACCTTTAATCACTGAATTATTTCTTCACTTCTGTAAACATGTTATCTTTTGATTTTTTTTTCTCTTTTGAGACAGAATTTCTTTGTGTAGCACTAGTTGTCTTGGAACTTGCTCTGTAGACCAAGCTGGTCTCAAACTCATAGAGACCTGTCTGCCTCTTTATCCTAAGTGCTTGGGTTAAAGGCATATGTTACCACTGCCTGGATGCTATCTTTAGAATTTAATCACCGTTAAATAACTACAAAGTATCATTGAATAGAGCAGAAACTGTAATATGAGACAGTGTCAGTTTCTCTGGAACTGGAGTTACAAGCAATTATGAGCTGTCATGCAGGTGCTGAGAACCAACTCTAGATTCTCTCTGCAAAAGCAAGTGACCTCTTTTGCTACCTCTCCAGCCCCAAGAATGAACTTTTAACACAAATCAATCCTGATGGAAATGTGAAGACCATAGAGGAGCCACAAATGATGGCCAGATGATGATCTACATACTGTATCAAAAGATGAATTGTGTTCACCACAAAAAAAATATAGAAGAGAAATGTCAGCCCTATCAAGCTTGTGTAGTTCTAGAGGGGAAAACACTGGGCTCAACAGACACATTTGATGCAACTAATTATATATTAATTTAATAGTCACAAAAATGTTGCTTAATATATGTTACATGCAAAAATTAAAATCACTTAATCTAATGAAAAAGTATTGCTGCTTACTTAAAAATGGAACTTAGCTGGGGAATGACACATTTTACATTGCATTCTTTCAAGCTGACTGAAGTGGTTTCAACATAGTGATATAGCTATATTTCCTTTCCAGTGTTAAGACAATTAAAAAATAAAAACCAAGATTCTAAGGGGGTCCATAAGGCTAATGAAGTAGGAAGCAAAATACTGGTTATTTTAAGTACATGGAATTTTCTCTAATGAACTAGGAATGGTCCAAGTTTTATTTTTGTTATCGTGATAAAATACCTTCATATAAATGACTTAGAGAAAAGAAGACTTATTTTAGATCACAGTCCCTTTACAGTTTCTCATAACAAGCAAGTCAAAATGGCAGGAACTTCAAAACAGCTTGTTACATCAAATCCAAAGCCAGGAGTCTTGATAAAGGAATACATGCATGTTTGTACTCATTTTACTTTCTTTTTTATGCACCCCAAAGGTGAAATCTAGGGAGTAGCTCCATCCATAGTGTGTGAAATCTTCCCACATCAATTAACAAAGGACCATTCCCCACAGACATGCTCAGAGGATGGTTGATTTGGGCAACCCAACATGGAAACTTCTTACAGTTAAGTATAGATTGTGTCATGTTGAAGATTAGGATGAATCATCAAAAGAATAAGGTGGGGACCTTTGAACTAGGTGACTTTGACCACAGTAATGAAATGTGTTTTGAAGCCATAACAGGAATGCTTATTTGAGGATAAAGTCCTGGGCTGGGCAGGAGCAGCTAAGTCGAAGGTAGGGTATTCAAATGCTAAGGCTAGAGAGGTATAGAGTTGAGATGATTTATCACACACAGCTTTAGATTTGAGGCATGCATGTTTAAATTGACTTCATCTCTATATTCAGTCTCTGGAGTCTCACAGCCTGGGTGTTTACATTTAAGAGCAAATTAATTTCTACATATGTATCTTTGCCACTTTATTGCATCTGTTCATTATGTTCTAAGATGTCTGCTAATTCTCTAGGCATGGGCTCCAGATAGTTCTAATATGAGACCCTCTGCATCCTACAGCATCTTTAGTTTTCTCCTAGGACATGCTATATGCCCTAGGATAAACATAGTTTTGCATATAATTGTGAACTTGCTTGTAAAATCTCCTATTACATGTGTACTGTTATCACTTCATGGCTGATGAATATTAGATGTCAAAATAAACACAATAAATACATCTTAGCAAATATATGGAAATTTTACACTAATGCTTATCAAAATAGATGACATTTGTTACAGCTGGGTAGAGAACACTTTGTGGGGCATAATAATATAACAGTATGGTCCACTGGGGAGAAGATTCCATATTTATACAAGGAAATTAAGTACCTTAATACTTAAATAGTGAGTGCTAAGTCTCCATATGTCTAGAAATGAGCTTAAGTTGGACTATATCCATTCTCCTTATAATGTGAATTATTTGTCCACCCAGTACTTTCCCACACTCTCTCACTATTGCTGATATTTTCTACTTTCTGCTTTCTTGTGCTTTCTCTCTTCTCTCCTGCTTCTCTTAGTCTCTTGCTGTCAATCTCCATCACTTTCTTCTGCTTTCCTGTATCCCTAGTGCTGGCCATGTTTGGCCTGCTTTTTTTTTGTTGGCTCTGGTCTCTTCTAGATGCTCTGGATATTTTCTCTCTCTTTTACACAGTAAAAACCTCTCCTAGCCCAACGGGGCAGTCATGCCTATAGTTTCTTTACTACACTCCATTCCTAAATGCAATGTCAAGTTCTAAATATGTTTTCAATTACTATTTTAAGGTATATCTCATCTCTCCCAATAAAACACAATGCTAAAGGTTGCACTTTATGCTAATGTATACATTGACTCCTAAGACAATTTTCTAGGAAATGGTTCTGTTGGGGAGGAGCTCTGCAGTAGAAAACAGTATGTGAATAGTGTCATTTTAGGTAGGAAGAAAACTTACTTTGTATCAGCGATCAGGTAATTTGCTCCTGGGATATGAGAGACACTGGCACTCAGTCCTGACAGCTGAGTCTGGATATCTCCATTTCTTCAAGGGAAGTGACACTGATTGGCCTCTCACATCTCAATCACTTTCTCAATTAGCAGCAATTTCTCTGAATTGTTTCTGTCCCTTCACAGAAGCACTCTCAGATATATAAAAATTAATTACCTGGAACTCACATCTTTATCATTTTAACCTTTTTATGCTTCAGTTGTTTACAGTGACATTTATTTAAATTGTTTTTCAAGTGACTGCGTGTAGCAGACATGTGATTGATCAAAGTGGGGGGATGGCATGGAGGAAAGTCAGCTTTTTATGTTAGTTTCTGACTTTCCTAGAAATCACTGGCTCATCAAAACTTGTTTTGACATGGCTGGAAGACATGTTCTATTAAAATGGTATTAAAGCAGGATCTCTCCTGGGCTGAGGCCATTACATTGCAAATTACACACAAGATGAAAACCTGTTTCAACTTCTCATTTCCTTCTCTTTCAATTATGATAAGGAGCTTCCCAGATTACAGACTGCTAATTCACAATAACAAAGCCAAGGTCACCTGCAAAGTCACTCACCTCTGTGCTAGCTCCATGAGGCCTCTGTACTCCCTATGATCCTCAGCAAACCCAGATATCTGACAACAATCTCCAGTCTTCACCTTTGATATCTAATCTTTTTATTATTATTTTTAAATAAATGTCAAAGGAAAAAAATCCTTTATTTATTCTTCTGTTTTGCCTGTTTGTTCATAATCCACTTTCTATGCTTTCAACTGTTATCTGTTATATATATTATATATATTAAGGAGGTTTTAGTTTTTATTTCTTCTTCAATTCCCTGTTTCTATTGTCTGGTACTCAGCCCTATAGACTATTCTTTTATCTCCCTCAAGGGCCCCAGAATGCTCAGAGAAGATCTTGTATACACACATGTTAAATTAAGCAGCTGTCCAGTTTTCCAACATTTATAGGACTACAGATGTTGTAAAAGCAAATGTGATTGTGGCTAGCATGTAAATTCTTTGTGTAATGCTCAGGATGCCCCCTTGGATTCTACCATAAACATTGTCAGAAAACTGGATTTCTGTCTGTAATCCCTACTTGGCCTACTTTTATCCCAATAATAACTGTTATCTGTTCATAAAACTAAAAATATATAACCTTTTAAAAACCCAAGCAGTTGATTTTCTGCTCTCAAACATGCATATTCTCAAATTGTTGAAAAAATTAATCAAATGTTCACCATGTCACTATGTCCTAAACCCAATTTGACATTATTACATGAAGGAACGTAGCCTTGTCTTTGTTTAAGTGGAGGAGTTTAAGATATTGTACTATCCACATTAGACTTGGTTGTAACAAAAAACTTTTACATTTTACATAATGCAAAAATTTAAGGAAAAAAAGATTACAGAAAAGCCTTCAGGTGAAGAATACCTACTAGACTTTGGACTCGATATAGGTAAAGTAAAATTGAAAGGTTTACAGATGATCTTCTGTCTTTAATTAAAGCCTAGCTAAGGCTTAAAGAGACAACAACACAAACATTATGACTATGAACACTGCCTGTAAAATACAAAGTACTTCAGGAGGTAACATTATCATTAGGCTGGTCTAGAAGAAGTGATGTGATTCACACAGCTCAGTGTTTGCAGGGTACTCTACAGAGTGGAGAATGCAGCTGGGAAGGTTGGGCCTTATTTCAGAATTTATTTACCAGTTTCCTTTGAGTAGTACTTTTAAATCACACTTAGATATACCAAATGCCAAGATAACTACATGGCAGAAAGAATAATGGGATTAATAAATCTGGGAATCATGCACTCTATAATTAAGCTGTTATTCTTACCTAGGCTAGCATAGCATAACTATTATATAATTGCAGATAAATATCAAGCCCTTAATTCAAAGTAATCTTGCAGGTATTAAAGAAATAAACTACCCAGTAACTCTTCAAAAATATCCTCTTACTGAGGTAATGTATTTAATAACACCTGTGCACATCAGGATAAAGAGATCTTAACTCAACTCTTTAAAGGTGTTCTGACAGAATCTTCAATTACTTTGATTCCTGGAGCCAATCAGAGCTGCTGATTTCCCGAGCAAGCTAGATGCTTTCTGACATTTATTGATGAAAACCTTTGTTACATAAACGTTAATAAGGCTTTTACATTTTACCCTTCATCCATGGTGAAATGATGTTATTAGTTACACATGATGGAGTGTAACATGATGGAGTCTCAGCACCACAGAGGAACTGTAAATTCCCGTACTTAACCCAGCTCTAAGGAAACAGAAATGCTTTAGGTCCAAACAATGTAGTTTTAATAAGTTCTTTAAATAATTTTGACAGATGCTCTGAGTTTCAAAGCACTGAAAGAGAGAGGGGAGAAGGGGGGGGAAAGAGAGAGGAGAAAGTGAGATACAGAGAACAAAAATCTCCTAGACTTTCTATTGTGGTATAGACAGGAAATTTTGTAAGGGACTCAAAAAATTCTGAGTCGAGCACATTGGGCACCTGTCTCTTTCTGTCTGCATATTATCCCAGTTAGGGTTATCACTGCTGTGATGAAACACCATGACCAAAGCAACTTGGGAAGGCAATGGTTTATTTGGATTTATATCCCAAGGTGCAATTCATTGAGAAGAGTCAAGGTGGGAATTCAAAGAAGGCAGGAATCTGGAGGCAAGAGCTGATGCAGAGGTCATGGAGGAGTGCTGCTTACCAGCTTTTTACAAATGGCTTGCTCAGCCTTCTTACAGAACCCAGAACCACCAGTCAAGGAATAGCAATGCCCACAATGGGCTAGGCCTTCTCATCAGTTACTAATTAAAAAAAAATGCTTTATAAATCTGCCTATATATCTGTCTTATGGACGAATAAGGGTTCTTCCTCTCAAATGACTGTAGCTGTGTCAAGTTGACATAAAACTAGTCAGCACACGCTCTATGCAAAATTTATATTTTTCTTTGATTTATTTCTTTAAAAAGCATTTCTAAATAAAATATAATTATATTACTTTCTTCACTCCCCTTCCTCCTTCCAACCCCTCACATAGTTCCGCCTTCCAGCACCTCCCATTTTCCCCCCACTCCTTTTTAAATTGATAACATCTTTTTCTTGGATGATATTGTCACACACATATGGACAGATGTGTAATAATCAGAGCCTGCTGAGTTTAATTTTATTATGTGTATATTATTCAGGGTCGACTTCTTTGTGTTGAATAATTAGGGGTACATTCCTAGGAGAGGCTAATTCTTCCTCTTTCAGCAGTCATTAGTTGCTTGAAGTTCTATATCTAGGGGCTGGACCTCATAAGGTTTTTCCTTCTACCACATTAGCACTTCAGAGATGTTCCCTGAGCCTTAGGTTCAGGTTGTAGATGGAGGCCCTGAGGCTGGAGTCCCTAGTGTCCATTGTCTCTTCATTGTGTTCAGTTGTGGGTTTCTATTATAGCTCAGTTTGCTGTAAAAGAAGCACCTTTGATGAGGGGGTAAGAGCTTACTTATCTGTGGCTATAAGGATAGCTTTAGAATATAAGTAGAAATTATATTGGTCTAATAAAGCAGCAAGTAGTAGATTCTCTTCTGAGATTCATATATGCCCTCATTAGCTCAGGATAATTTACTGTATTTCTAATAGCAGGCATGATTTCCCTCACATTGAGTGGGTCTTCAGTCCAATTAGATTGCTGTTGTTGACCACCAGCATATGAGTGTCACTACTGCATCTTGCCATGCTGGTCATTGTTGTGGTTCTTTGATGTCACAGATAGAGTGCTATGGTTGCTTCCCTCCCTTGGCAGATAGCATAGTACATTCTGGTATCATGGAAGCCAGACCACAGGAAGGAGGCTCTCATGTTAGATCTAGCTCTAATTATTCAATTCCTGTGTCCTAAGCAAGCAAGCAGTATTTTCCAGAGGAGGGAGGTTAATACAGAAAGAAACAAAAAAGAGCAGAAACAAATAACACTAAGGCTGTTTGATAAAGTGTCAAGGAATCACTTTATATTTACTTAAAATAATATACAACATATAGAGACATATATGTATATACATGCATACACACAAACATAAATACATAATTGTCTTTGCTTGGGTTTTTATTTTATATTTATCTGAAGAGACACTATGACCATTGCAGCCCTTATAAGATAAACTTTAATTGAGAGGGTTCACTTAGAGTTTCAGGGGTTCAGTCCATTATCATCATGGCAGGGAGCATAGCAGGATGCAGGCGGACATGATGGTGGAGGAACAGCTGAAAGGTCTGTATCTTGCAGCAACAGAAAGTCAGCTCACCTTCACACTGATGGGAGGTTGGGAAAAAGAGACTACTCCTGCAGTGAGGCCACACCTCCTAACGGTGTCACTTCCTTTTGGGGCCTTGTTTTTCAAATTACCATAATATATATTAAAAGTCGTTATGCCAATTGGGCTGGCAATGCTTCCCACAGGATCCATAGACTATCAAAACAAAGCAAACACTGTATCAGACATAAGAAATCTCCAATTTAATTGCTGGTCAAGGTTGTCCAAATAACTATCAAAAATGCATTGGCTTTGGTTGCCTCTCAGAAGTCAAAGATACATCCCTTTGCTGAAAATGTTAAGTAATCTCGGGTTCTCTCAAATGTTAATTAAGGTGATAATATTTGAGGTAAAAATAAAACTATGTTAGATTTTTCATAAGTTCTCTAATGTTTTTATTATTTAATTTGTTTTATTTTATATGTGTGTGTGTGTGTGTGTGTATGAGTGTTTTGCTCACATGAATGTTTGTGAACCACATGCATATTTAGTACCTGTGAAAGTCAAAAGAGGAGAGAGAGAGCATTGGATCCTTAGAACTGATGTTATACATGGCTGTGAGCCACTGTATGGTTGCTGGTAATCAAATCATAGTCCTTTGCAGGAACAACAAGTGCCCTTAACTGATGAGCATCCTTCCAGCCCCGAAGTCTGCATTTTGGACAATCTAAAAAACTCATTGTTCAAAGATAGATCAGTTTAAGAAGATTTAGAAATGCTGTAGAGTCATGCCTTATTTAAGTTCACAATTTTGCTAAGTTACTAGTGTTGCCACCTCTGGGAAGAGATGGTGTAAATAGTTCTTGTGTAAGATTATGAAAAAAAAAATGTGCTTGAATAATAGGACAAACCTATTGTGCAAAGTTAAAGATACCTTTCTCATTGAAAGTCTGGAAATGGTATCTTGTCAGTTGAATCTATGTAGAGCCATCTAGACTTGAGTACTGTAGATAAGGTCCATGTTGAGAGAAAAATGCAATATTTTGGGAAATTGTATTTCTGTGCCCTTCCTACTAATGATGTTTTGGCACAGCCTTATTTCACCATGGCCTCACTTAGGCACAGGGGCTTTGCTTAATCCTACTTTATCTTTTAATTTGTTTCTTTTCCTTTTGCGAGACTAGAAGATAACTAAACCAAAATTACAGTGTTTGATGTGGAAAATGTAATTGTAATTTGGACTCTTTTTCCTTAAGGGGCTGGCCAAAGGGAATTTAATTATGCTCAAGTAAGTAAATGACCAACATGAATAGGCTTCTTTTCAAATGGGGAGATCATAAGAGTGGGTATGAAACTGAGAGGACTGGTAACTGAGTTTGATGGGGTGCATGATGTAAAATCACCAGATAATAAATAAAAATATTATGTAAAAAGTAAAAATAAATAAAAAATAAAAAACCACATCTGATTGTCATACTATGTTAAAAAAAAAAACTCATGCTGATTCTGGGTAGAAAGTGTGTCCAGTGTCAGTAGTGAGTAGGCTTGCAAGTCTAGCCTCACTGAAATACTAAGATTTCATGACAACTTTCTGGAAAGTAGCAATGCGCATTAATATTTCCAAACTAATCATATAAAGATTAAAAAGTTATTTCTTGTTATATTGATTATAAGAACCAAAATATTTACTAATAAAAATTAGAAAGAAAATAAACGTACCAAAACATTTTTTAGTCTGTGTCTTGGAGCATCATTGCAAATGAGAACTAAAAACTTGGCATTTTTCACAAGACATGCTGGAATAGGTGACATGGCTCACTTGATGCTCACATCTCAGGAGAATTTGGGGAGATAAATGGATTAAGTAGATAAATGCAAAAGTTAAAATGATAATCGAGGTTTAAGTGGACTTTAATAAAAAATGGATTAGAACCAGGCATTATAGCAAACACCTGCAATCCCTAGCATTCAAAAGGTGAAGGCAAGAGGATCATGAGTTCAAAGCCTGCCTGCTCTTTGTAAGTACTCTAAGATGAACCTATGAATAAATAAGCAAACAATAAATATAAAATGGATTAGAATGGATAAGAGGAAAAAACTTGTAATTCAAGTTTAATAAGTAGCTTTAAGCATGTGTACCCATGTATAGACATCTATTATCTTTCTGATTTTCTTAATCAGAGAAAATAATGAAACATTATTTTAAAGTAAGTACTCTCTGACTATAATTATGTTTTCAAGTGTCAGAATATAAATGTTCAGCTTTGTCTAAACCCAGTGTTTTTCCTCAGCTGATGATATATGGTGATGATGGTGTTGTGGCACATTTTAGAATTGTTTTAAAATATATCAACAAATACATGGCAATGTGTTAACATTCAAGGCCTAACCTGGAATAAAGAAGTTGAGGAAATGGTTAGATCAGTCAGAGATACATCTTTGATGTCCAAGCTACTGCACAAAGGTCATAAATAAAGGTTAAATTATCCACAAAGATAATAGTAAATTTTAAAATGCAGTACTGACACTTGTCTTTGTTGGCCAACTTCAGTGAATCTATAACACAGAATTGCCTGGTAATACCAACTTCAGCAGGGCTATCTTATGCCACAACACACATTTAATACAGGATACAACACAGAGATTTTTCTGCCATGGAAGGAAGAGAAGATGGGTAATCCATGAGTCCTCACCTCTACTTTGTGGTCTACCTAGAGGTGCATAGATCCAATAAAGTAACTGATATGTACTATGGAACATAATATATATAAAAATATTTTTTTATGTTCTACACAGAATGTTTTGCATGAAAAGAAGTCTTTGTAACAAACTTCATTCAATAGAACTATAGAAGGAATATTTTGGCTAATTTTATTTATTAACATACTTAGAACCTGTTTGCCTGGCTGACATATACCTATTTATGTGACTCAAGATTAAATAATTAATGCTGAATTTATCATTTGGCTTCCAGACATGTAAAGAAATTATTGTAATGTTTAAACAAACCTAGGCTCTAAATATGGACAAAGAAATATGTGTATGACTTTTACACACTATACCAATAGTATCCAAAGCATGAAGGAGAAGTAATAAGAATGTAGCAATAAAAACATGAGTAATACAACCACTTTAAAATAGAAATTTATGCTTTCAGATCCCTGGGAAATATGCTCTTTTGATCATTTTAATGTCATTATCTATCATAATATTTTAATCACTCTCTCTTAATGTTCAGGTACTAATACAGTGTTTACATTGTAGATGAGAAGATAAAGTCACTCAATAGTACAAGCTGATTCCAGTACACATGATTGGCTCATTTCTTTTTTTATCTTTTGTACTTTTTTCTTTATTGTTTTTTGAAAATCAATATTAAACCTCATACAAAAAAAGCAAAATATACAGGATAGCAAAAAATAAATAAATAAATAAAAAACCAAAGATAAAAACAAAACAAAACAAAAATCCCATACAGTAATGAAACTTCTCTTTTCTTAAAATACATAAAACATAAAAAATAAAATCTAAAGATCCCCAAACCAGGTTAGGCTCAGTTACAGATGAAGAAAGCACAGTAGGTCACAGCTAATGCCCACAAATGCAATATGGCCACCACAAATTTCTGCTAAGCAACCCTTCTACAGTCAAACCAGAAGATTTTGTGTGTGTGTGTGTGTGTGTGTGTGTGTTTTAAATCACTTTATTCACCCATCATCTTTCAATGAAATAAGAATGTTTTTGCTTAAAGTCCACTAATGATGAGTACATTCCTTGCTTATACTTCTGGGTTTGTGAGACCTCGCTCAGGAGGATTTTCTCCAAATCCATCCATTTGCCTGCAAATTTTAGGATATCATTTTTTCTTACTGCTGAGTAGTACTCCATTGTCTCGATGTAGCACAATTCTTTAATTAATTCCTCAGTTGAGGGCCATCTAGGTTGTTTCCAGGTTATTACTATTATGAATAATGCTGCTATGAATTTAGTTGAGCTAATGCTTTTGGGGTGTGACTGTGCATCTTTAGGGTATATGCTCAAAAGTGATATTGCTGGATCCTTGGGGAGAGTGATTTTCAGTTTTCTGAGAAACTGCCATTTTGCATTCTAGAGTGGATCTGCCAGGAGTTGAGGCTGAACTAAGCAATATTGGGACAGTGGAACCTTGGGACTGCCTGCTGCCTGCCCAGGGAGGGGATGGGCAGTTGTGGAGAAGAGAGAATGACCTGATGTGTTGGGAGGGGGAAGCGATCTTGAATAAGGATATACAATGACAGAAAGTGTGACTTCATAATAATAATAATAAAATAAAGTAAAAAAAAAGAAGAAGACTAGAAATTTTTCTTAAGTTTAACTTCAGAAAACACTACTCAAAAATTAAGAAAAATCATGGAAAGTTAATAGTCACATTTAGTGGACAAAGCCCTCAATTAGTTATCTTTTCAGTAATCAGAAATTTTTATAACATAAAATAATCCTATATTTGTATTTTATCTCTTGTTATGTAGTATATTAAGTTTTATTAGCAATGCTATGGTTCCTCATGGTCTATTATACTTCTTTTTAAAGAAAAAATGCTAAAATACCATTTTCTACATAGCTGAATTTAGGAACTATCTAATTTAATAATTTGTGAATTCCTACCTATGTGACTATTATTGTTTTATTCCTGAAGGACCATTGATAATATCTTAAGACATTAGTTTAGCCTATGGATATACTTTTGGTCATTTTCCTCGATATATATTTTGCCTATTCATCTTGTTTAGAATGGAGTTATTGATTATACATTTTTGTGTATTTCCTCAGTGGTTCAGAAGCCTAGAAGTATTTACAATAGTGATACTCATTTCAAAGACATTGGTTTCATCAATGTGTATTAATTCTGTCTTAATTCAATGTCAAAAGTAATTTAGATTCAATTCCATTTAAGATAACTGAAATTGTCTACAAATTTATCACTATGAAAACTGATATAGCTAATCAATCCTGAATAGCAATGAAAATGTATCTTGAATGAACTATCAAATATTAAAGAAGGCTATAAAAGTCATCATTGTTGGGAGCGGGTCTTTGGACAATGATTAAAACTCAGAGTCAAGGATGACTGCTTTTGAATACTCATGATGATGGTGATGACAATGATGATGATGTTAGAAAAACAATACAGATATAAAAAGCAAGGGAAAGTTAAAGGGAGAATAGATGAAGGAGAGATGGGGAAGAGACTGGAAAGTCAGGTTGGGTTTTGCTCAGGTACATCACTGTACACAAAAAGCATGTGTAATACATCCAGTTATGCTTCTCTGAATTCCAGGATCCATCTGTGCTACCATCTGAAGACACATGACACTAGAAAACTGGCATATTAAAAAATTCTCAATCCCAAGGTGATGAAATTAGGAGGTAGAACCTTTGTTAGATGAGTGGTTAGGGAATGAAAAAGAAACCTTAGTCAATGGGCTATTCCCCATGATAAGTAAGAAGTATAAGATAGGCCCCATGTTCATCTGTCATGTGAGCCTTACAATCAACTCCATACAGACTAAAGCTCTGATCGTAAGTATCCCAAACTCTAAAATCTTAAAAATCAAATATATATTGCTCTAACTCTACACAGATTTTGGCATTTCTTCCATGGTCTAAGCACACTAAGAACTTTTACTATGCTATAATCAGTTTATACAGCATCCCTCATATATTATAGATATGTTAACACCAAGCTCATCTTTCTGAACTTAGTCTTTGCTTTGGGCATTTCCACTGCTTACAAAATGATTTCAGTTCATGTTACAGAAAATATAAGAAGTACACTAATGTTTAAATCTAGTTCACCAAATGGTGAGTTCTCTACTGTAAGTTTTTGGAGGGAAGTGTCTTTTAAGAACAGCATCACCTCTGACCCAAAGTGGACCTTCCACTTACAGGTGCACTCATGAAATTAGAAGGCTTTTCTAAAGTTTGCTGTATTGCTGAGACTCTCACATTTCTTTGCTATTCAATGATAGATTTGAGTGCATTTTCCCCACAAAAAATAGTGTATAAATTTCTGCAGACTTAAAATTGAAAATCAGATAAATGGGTTCTTAGTGGTTTCCTTAATCATCATTACGAAAATGTTCTATATCCCAGATAGCTAATTTGCAAACCAATTATTGAAGCTCAATTATTCTGGAAACAGGTGATCATCTTGACTCTCCTTTGCTGTCTATTTACATATATTCTTCAAATCTCCAGGTCTCTGAATGTAGCAATATGCTACTATCTTACAACAACCAGAGTCTGAATGTATGGCAGTTTAACTCAAGGTCATTCCACACATGCTTTATAGGTTACACATTTTGTGGGGCATGCTGAAAACATAATTTTAGCCCCAGTATGATTTAAAATCTGGCATATGACATTTTTAAACACTGTATGGTATAATATTACTTCTGAACACTAGACATATTTACAGCCCAAGTATTCAGCCTGAGGACTTCCTTATTTGTGACACTTTGTATCAAAGTAAAGAGACTGAGAAATGTGTAATTTGGATAGACAGTAGTGCTTTTAATAACTCTTAGCCCAGTAGATGCATGCCATGCTGATAAGTGCAAACTGATTTTGACGACCCTCAAATCACATACAGATGCTTCCTGCAGAGAGACTTAATCCATTTGCATCTCCTTCTTCACTTTTCCTCTTGTATGAAAATTACCAGAGAGTTACTTTCTTTTAGGAAGTAGTGTATTCATATCATATGCCTTCAGATACATTTTCCGTCAAACTTAGAATTGGAGATTTAAGGGTTTGGGGTGTTTATTACAATTTTTGACACTATCACTATAAATGTATACAGACCCATAGTGATTATTCTTTGATTATTCAAAATGTCAAGGTTTTGTTTTATTCCTATTTCAGGAAGATAAAAATAGCTATCTTCTGTGTTATTTACTGATATTATTTTTACCTTAAATCATTAATATCACCACAATACCATGGAAACGATTAGAAAAACCTCACTGAAATCATAGGAGATATTAGGAATTTTATTTACTATTTCACAGAAACTAAAAACAAATAGTCTTTTCTTTATAAAATTTGGAGTTGTAATCTACTTTAGAAAGGATAGCCAGAAAATTAATGTGTGGTTTTGGTTTCTGATATATGGGTTTGAGTGAAGAGAATGTATCAACCAGTGGAAAGATCCAGGAGTGTTTTGCATCAGACTGAGCACAAAAGGTTGGTCATGTGGACAAACTAAGAAGGTCAGAGCCTAAGAAATAGACTTGGAATAAACCTTCACAATAGGGAGGGTTTGAAAACCCCATGTTATATTAAAACCTTATTTGAGCACTGAGATTTTATTCTTACCATAATTAGGTGGCACTGGAATCTTTAACCAAGTGTTTTAAAACTATTTGCCCCAAACTGAGAAGGAAAGATGAACATTAATTAATCTGTTAACTTGTTAAAAAAGAATAATATTGTCTTAGGGTTTCTATTGCTGTTAAGAGACACCATGACCACAGCAACCATTATAAAAGAAAAACATTTAATTGGGGTGGCTTACATTTTCAGAGATTTAGTTCATTATCATTATGCTGCAACATAGTGGTGTGTAGACAGACATAGTACTGGAGAAGTAGCCCAGTCTTCTACATGTTGACTTGCAGACAACTGAAATTCTTGCAGACAACTGTGAAACATATATGAGACCTCAAAGCCTGCTTCCACAGTAATACACTTCCTTAAGCCACAAGTATTCCAACAAGGCGACACCTACTCCAATAAGGCCACACTCACTCCAAAAAGGCCACACCCACTCCAACAAGGCCACACCCACTCCAACAAGGTCACACCTTCTCCAATAGGGCCACACCTACTCCAACAAGGCCACACCCACTCCAACAAGGCCAAAACTACTCCAACAAGGCCATTCCTCCCAAGAGTGCCACTCCCTTTGGGGCCTATTTTTTTTTTTCAAACCACCAAAATTAGGAATTTAAAATTGCCAATAGGAACGCAAACTGTTACAGTAATTATAGAAATGAGTATGGAGGTTTTTTAGAGGGCCAGTAAGATGGCTGAAGGTTCAGGTGTTTACTAACAGGACTAAGTTGAAATCCTGGGACAGACATGGTAGAAGTACAGACCTTACCTTAGATCACACACTATAACATACACAAAATATATAAATAAATGTAAAAAAGCTAGAATTAGAACCACTAGGTAATGAGTCAGCACAGCACACTGCAGAGGCTTGCATACTCATGTTCATGGCAGCTCTGCTCACAATAACTGAGAAATGAAGCCCATGCATTTGTTCATTAACATGTGCATAGATGAAAAACTGTAGTACATAAACATGATAATATTCTTCTTAGCCTTAAAAGTTGAAATAAAATCATTGTCAAGAAAATAGTTTAAAATCATTATGTTGGATGAAATGCTTGGCTCAGGAAGACAAATTGTAAGTTTCCTCTCACACAGAGAATCTAGATTTTTAATTGTATATGTAGCTATGTATGCATATAAATGTATAAGAGGTATGACTTTTTAGTTTAGGAAACTAGACAGAGGGTGATGAGAGATGGGGAAATTATCTGAAGAGAGAAGGAAAGAAAAAGGGCCACAGAAAATTCTCTATAGGGCAGGGGGAAGGCAAGAGACACAGAATGAGGGCTGAGGCAGGAGACTGGAGGAATCTGTAGTCATTGACAAGTGGTTATAATGTTGAAGCAGGAAATGACATGATAATGTCTATCTTTCAGCAGTTCTGACTACATTTCATGTCCACCTGAGAACAGCAATGGTGAGACTCTAGGAGTGAGTTGGTGATGATTTGATTATAAATCTGTTTTGGGTGGTATATTTTCAGCAGTATATATTTTAGGAAGATTCTACTGTATCTGGTTTCCTTATATCCTCTCAAATGGCCCTTAATTTTAGCTGTCCCACATCCTCCCAATTTGTTCCTCTTATTCAGTTACCCCATCCATCCACAGCTCTCTATTCTATTTCTCATTCCAAGTTGATCCAATCCTTCCTGAAGTCTCTTACTCTATACCTACCATCTGTGGTTATATGGACTCTACCCAGCTCATAGAAGACTTAACAGCTAACATCCAAATGTAAGTGAATACATATTTGTCTCTCTGAATCTGAATTACTCCACTCGGAATGATGTTTTTCTAGCTCCATCCATTTATTTGTGAATTTTATTTATTCCATGGTATAAATGTACTACATTTTCTTAAACCATTAATCCATTGATGACATTTAGTCTGTTTCCAGTTTTTGGCTATTATGACCAGTGAACATGGTCAAGCAAGTGTCCCTATAGTAGAATGTAGAGTCCTTTGGATATAAGCCCAAATGTAATATAGCTGTATTTTGAGGTAAATTAATATTCAACTTCCTGAGACACAATCATAGCGATTTCCCTATTATCAGTACAAGTTTACACTCCCAACAGCAATGGATGTGTGGTGTGTTCTCCTTACTCCACATCTTTGCTAATATGAGCTGCCGTTTCTTTCTTGGATCTTGGTCAAAGTGACTTGTGTAAGATGAAATCTCAAAGTAGTTTTGATTTGAATTTCCCAAATAAGTAAGAACGTTGAACATATGCTTCCCAGGCATTTGTGTTTTCTGTGTTGAGAAATCTGTTAGGATTTGTAGCCCATTTTAAAACTGAGTTATCTGTTTCTTAACATTCAGGTCCTGAGTTCTTCATATATTATGGAAATTAGCCCTCTATCTGATTATCAGATGTGTTGTTGGTAAAACTATTTTTCAGTTTTATATGCTACCTCTTTGACTGAGAGATGGCATCATTTGCCATGTAGAAACTATGTTTCATAAGATTCCATTGATTAATTTTTGGTCTTAGTGCCTCTCATAATGATATTCTCCTTTGAAATTTCTTTTTTTTTGCAAATAAATTTAAGAGTATTTCTCATGTTCTCTTCAGTCAGATTCAGTGTATCTGGTCTTATTTTGAGGTCTTTGATCCATGTGGAGCAGAGTTTTGTATAGGGTTACAAGTATTTGCACTCTTGCACATACAGTCATCCATTATTTGTTGAAGATGTCTTTTCTTCCAGTGTGTATTTCTGGCTTCTTTATCAAAATCCAGGTGTCTGTAGGTGTTGAGATTTATGTCTGGATCTTCCACTAGATTTCATTGTTCAACTTGTCTGTTTTCATATCAATACCATGCTGTTTTATTTCTATATAGCTCTTGAGATTAGTGAAGTGGATACAATACCTCCAGTATGTCTTTGCTTAATCAGGATTTTTTTAAAGCTTTCATTTTTTTTCTGTATTTCCATATGAACATATGAAGCTAAAAATTGACCTTTCAAGATCTCTGAATAGTTGTGTTCAAATTTTGATGTGGATTGCACCAAACATTTGGGTTATTTTTGGTAGGAAGATCATTTTTATGTTAATTTAACTGATCCATGAGCAGGGGTTCTGCCCATCTCCTGATAGCTGCTTTAGTTTCTTTCTTCACTGTCTAAAAGTTTTATTATTCAAATTTTCACTTGCCTGGTTAGAGTCAATCCAAAATGTTTTATATTTTTGTAGCTATTGTGAATGGTATTGTTTCCCTGAGTTCTCTCACAGTCCATTTTTTAAATTTATTAAGACTTGATCATTATGAATTATGTTTGTATTATGCTACTTTGATGAAAGTATTTATTAGCTGTAGGTATTTCCTACTGGAAGTTTTTATGGTCACTTATGTATGAAATCACAACATCTGCAAGTAAAGATATTTTTACTTTCTTGGTCTCCTTCAATTGTCTTAATGCTATACTAAGGCACCAAGTATTATATTGAATAGACATGAAGAGATCGAGCAACCTCTCTTGTCATGTTCCTGATTTTAGTGAGAAAACTTTGAGTTTCTCTCTAATAAGGTTTATGTTTGCTGAGCCCACCAAGTTTTCATGTGTATAATTAGACATTTCTGTGTAATGTGTAGCCTCCTTCTTTATCCCTGAAGTAAACTGTAGAACATTTTCCATTTCTGTGCAAAGGCAGAATGTCCAAGGTTATGGTCAGTGCAAACCCATGCTAATCCAAAGCCCTGAAGCACTTTTGCAAGTTGGTTAACTTAGCAGGACAATTTTGAAAACTTCATTAAAATCATTTGTTTTCATATTTTTATTAAGGAAAGAAAGAAAGGATCAGGCACTGAATGCTCTCCTGTTGACATTTGGAATGTGGCATGTTGATATATTTTTGGCTCAGGGCATTTATTACCTTGTGGCATTTTACCTCAGCTGTTCCTCTCACAAAGGAAAATATACTGCATAATTAATTCAACACAAGCCTGCCAGTGCCACACCTGGCTGTTTAAAAAATATATAGCACTCGTACTCAATCCCTTTAAAGTGCTAAAATCATATTGTAGTGATTAGAAATACCAAATCAGAATAAATTAGGCAGCATACAACTCACTTTTCAAAGGTGGAATGCAAGCTAAATATAGCCATACATTTAAAAATTAATCTCAATTACCGATTTCTTATCAGGAGTCATTGACTAAACATTCTACCAGGTGACTATATGTGACACTGACAATAAAAACTATAAGCAGTACTATTAAACTCTTTTCCAGGAAGTGATTGTGTTCATCAAATAAACATCACATGTGATGGACATTTTCCCTGTTGTGCAGATGGTAAACTGAGATGTTTACAGATACCAGACTTATTTCCTAACACCATTGAGAATTTCCATTCACATTGACTTGTTATTAATTGTTTGGTTGTTAGTTTGGCAGAAATACATGGCTAAGAAAAGGTAAACATATTTACCACAATTTATACAACTTTCATATTTTACTTTGACATATATTTCATAGATAAACATAGATTGAGAATTTCTAGGAATTATAACTTGGAACTCTTTTCCTAAGAAAAGATCTTAATCTTGTGACTAAGAACATCATTACTTTAATGTTTCTCTAGACTTCAGAGAAGTCAGTTCTTTCTTAGAGTTTAACTGTTCTACCCCAAATTGCAATTTCTTATTATTGAGAAAGAGGTGTGATAGAGTGGTAAACAGAAGAGATCCTGAACCCCTGAAGAGTTGCTCTACAGCTGCATAGCTGACACAGTCTTGACAAAATATTTAATCTGTGTTATTATCAATCCTGTTGATTAGCTGTTGTTTCTACTACCTGAATCTGAGGCTTCTGATCATCTGTAGATGGTCTAAGCTGCCATTTATATCTTCTTTATGCATGTATACATCCCCCCCCAAAAAAAAGCTCCATGGGAAACACATTGCAAAAAATTGTCCTAAAGACTAAGCAGCGAGTCAAATTTAGCATTTAAGATATTTTTGAAATGGAAAGCAAGCATTATAAGCAGTGTGCTGAGACACAGGGGCTTACTATGTCAAGCAGGCAAAATGTTTACTTTACAGGGACTATTAGACTCGCTTAAAGAGTACCTTGACTAGAAAGTGGACAGGCAAATTGATACTTGCCATTATATTTTACTTTAAAAGACTAAAAGTGAATTAAAATATACAAATTGTGTGGTTGATTTTTATTATATATACATATATGTATATATACATATATATTCTTTACATGGCTTGCTTGTGATAGGACAGAAAGAGAGGAGGTGTTTTTCTATATTTAGTGGTTTTGTGTATGGTGTATGTGTCTTAACATCTCAGTTAATTAATCTAAAATAAAATCTACTCAATATTTATTATGTGATGTCACTGGATATATAATATGTGTCCAGTGGAATATAATAAAATAAAATATAATAATTCCAAGCTGGAATAAAAAATAAAAGCCTCACTTTCTACTTAAATAAAAAAAGATGAATGAGTGCTATGTAACACTAGTAGCGGGGATATGTAGACAAGCATAATTTTACATTCTTCAAAATGAATCTTGAATAGCAAATATAAGCTTAATGCATGAAGTATATATGATAAGGATGAGTGGAGCTGAGCAGGAACAGATGAAAATCGTGTTTGTAGATGAGGTGTTTCTGAGCTGGGTGTGAGTAGCTAAAGCAAAGGACAAATATCACGTTTCTTTAAACAAAATGCTGAAAATCTTGCTGACTTAACTTGATATGCCTTGTTAACCATCATTTTTAAAAAAAGTTTCTAAACAGACAAATATAGGACTATACTTTGAAAACTCACCTTGGTTTTAATGTGTAGGTGACTAAAGGCAGAAGAGACAGAAGACTGGGGCTTCAGAGTCAACAAAATACCTTAAGGGGATGTGTTGGCACTGGGAATTGAGATTTACATATTTGAGGACAGTTAATTGGTAAAATGACAGTGGGTGTGGAATACATAACAGTCAGTCATGAAGGGCAGTAGGGCATCTGTGAAGAGGCTGGCAATAACTACAGAATGGTGAGAAACCAAAGCTTGGAACCTAGGCTAGACCTAGATATCTAGTCACAATTTACTTCAAGAAAACCAGAACTCAGTGGTGTGGTATTAGTTAATTTAGTCTTAACGAAAAACTGTCTTAAGGCAAACACATTAAAAAAACAACAAAATCTAGATATCTATATGTAAGAATAAAAAAATGCAGCAAGCACTCCCAAAATGAATAAAACCCATCAAATATTTAACATGATTAATTCAAAGCCCTTGAGGGAAATGAGAATGAAAAAGACACAGATGTTTGAGCTCCCAGATTGTAGACTATTTATATAGAATGTGGTCTGGGAAGACATTTTAAATGCTGAGGAATTCTGGAAATCCCATCATTCTGATATTGGACAGAGCAGCTCTGAAGAAGACAACATAAACAAACTGAATGAGAACTATGAGAACTAGAGCTCTTTGACAAATAATTTAGTGAGGACATTTGCAGCTGAGTGTTATGAGGATTGGTCGAGTCCTTTACACAGGGGGAGAAAAACATTTCCTTGCTTGGTAGGTAGCTAATTCTCTCATACTGAAAGAGAGAATTGGCACAATAACTCAAAGGCAGCACATAAAGGAAGACAGATACCACGCCAGTGAATCACAGTGTCTATTCAGGGATAAATTACTCAACATAAATAAACATTGTCAATCAACTAAAAAACAAATATATACTCTTGCCTATTTTGAACTAATGAGCAAAACTTTATTGTATCTTGGTTCGTGTTTCATTTAGAATACAAAAGAAGGAAAAGACAAAAACAGAAATTTGAATGTCAAATGTAAAAGCAAACTCTATTTTGACTAGTGATGTTACAGTTATAGAATTTTTTCAATGCTAACAGAAGACAAACCTTATGGGCATCATAACTTTAAAAGAGTGATAAAAAGAGTAAATTTATATTAAAACATATTTTGTCAAGATTTTCCTCATCTTATTTGGTCAGGTTATGTAATTAGCACAGAGCCTCATATATATTACAGCTCAATAGATACTTACAAAATCAATAATAAATAACTGGCATTGAGATAACAATCACTTTAGGATTTATATGCTATCAGATATACAGTTATCTGTTTAATGTTAAACAATGCTAATGTTAGTGTTCATAGAGACTTTAATTTCTTCTGAAAAGTTTTCTCTAGTATAAAACATGATCTACATTTATAAACATGTTTATCTATAAATATGTGCTTAAAATTTCATAGGAAGCACAGACTAAATTTTTGGACCAGTTAATGAGTTAAGCCTCCTAAGTTAGAGTACGCTAGATTACATTCTAAGATGAGTTTTAAGCTGATAAATTCTTTGTGTATTATAGTAGAATTAAGAATATCACTATAGCAATTTTTGGAAAATTTCTCAACAACACAAGGGTAAGTATTAAAAAAAAATTTGTAATCCAAGGAATTATTTTGAGAGTTGGAGAATGCAATTTGGGTCAACATGTGCAGTTCAGCTGACAGCAACATTTATTTTTCTCAATCAGAATAGCAAGGTCTTATTTATTAAAATTTCTTAATTTTTTAAATCAGGATATGTAAAGGAAAATTAAAGATTTACATATAGTAGTGAAGGGGGGATGAAAGAGAGTCATAAACAAAGCCATTTGAATGTGCAATTTAAAACTGAACTTCATTTGGACCTGTGATTTAAAGTGAATTTAAGTAATAATGTGAAAGAACACACATACCCCTAAAAATGTCCCATCTCCTCTGGTCTTTTAAAAGCAGCAACATTTGTGTACAGCTAAGCCAAGCAGAGGTTTGACTCTGGCAGAAATGACACTGCAAACTTCCAATTTACTTCACAGATGTTTATGCCTACTTCTCTAATAAGGATACTTTTCAACTTACTGTCTTGCCCTGGACTAGCACCAGCAGAATTAACCTACTAGTAACCTGAGTTACCTGTTCTAAACATAGTTCCAGTGCCAGAGACGGAAATATTGAGATGCTTCTTCAAATCTCATAAAATCATAACTTTATGAAAACATTAAGTGATTTTTAGTTGGAAGGCATTGAGTTTAGAAGTAAAGAAAGATATTGCATATTTTTTCCTTGATAGCAATACAAACCCTAATGAGTAACTATCAACTTACATATTTATGAGTGTAAACGAACTTTTCTTTGTTTTACAGAACATTAAGGAATAAATTGATCTTTTAGAATGATGAAGTATGAGACTGGAGAGATGATTCAGAGGTTAAGAGCACTTATTACTCTTGTAGAGGACATGATTTCAGTTCCCAGAACTGGTATCTCTGGCTTACAACCACCTATAACTCCAGTTCTGGGAGATCCAAGGCCTTCTTTTGACTACTACAAGCACCAGACACATATGTGCAGACAGGCACACACGCACACACACACACACACACACACACAGAGAGAGAGAGAGAGAGAGAGAGAGAGACAGAGACAGAGACAGAGACAGAGACAGAGACAGAGAGAGACAAAACAAAAATAAAAATATGAGGTATAATAATTGATTATCCTTGAATTTAATGTGGCATTAATTCATAAGGCATGGTTTTAAAATCCACCTAAAGGATACCTTCTCATGTGTGTATTTTACTCCTTTGCATATCTCCTTTTATCACAGGAAACATCTGCTAAGTCAAGAAACCCTGATGTTTCTGCTTAAACTGTCTTTCAAATGAGTAAATGTATCAAAGGTTTCTTGATCAGACATCAGTTCTCTCCTTGTATTACAATAGGAAATTCAGAGCAAAGGAACAGATTAGTCCATTGAAAATGCAATAACTATTAACACAATGCTGACTAGCCTTTTGCCTTTCAAAATTAGTAAAATTTCACCATTGTCTCTGGCCATCAACAAGGTCAACACACCTGTTATTAAAAATAGTATATAATGATAATATAATTAGCGTCATATGATAAGCATCATATATAATAGACATCTTCATGTAATAAAGCATCATAATATTAATGCTTCAATGTTCAAGGCAGGTCAATGATTCAGTGGTCAATTTTACTTTAGACTAAGCTCTCACATATTTAAGATGCAGTAAGTGCAACATCTCCAGTTGTAACACTGGATGAGAACACTCTGAACTGAATAAAATTCTCAACAAATTATTGAAGACTTAAAAGAGAACATTTCTGTCTTATTATCTAAATTCTCATATAATAACAGCAAATCCCAAACTTCTGTTTTCATATATATTGAGGAAAAACTTTAATGATTTTCTAACAAGTTATAGCACTGAAAATTATGTTGGGAACCCAAAGAGCTGGACAAATAACAGAAAGTTCAGGGAGATGTCTTCTGGGAATCTAACTTTCACGAAACAATACATGTACAGGTATGGACAAGCATACATGCATGCATTCACATATTTTGACCTTAGATAGATAGATAGATACCTTTTCATATTACAACTAGTTATTTTTCTTTAGTTTTCATTAATGTATATTTTTATATAAAATGTTGGGCTTCTTTCTGAGATTTTTATGCATACATATGAACTTTGATTAGATTCACTCCAGTTGTCTTTTTCTAACCCCTCACATTTCCTGCCAGACCTTTTCTGCTCTTTAAATAGTTCTTCTTCTACTTTGATATATCATCATATAATTTATTGCACATTCATATATCCACCCAACAATCAATTATCTGTCCACTTACTTGCCCATCCATTCATCCATCCATTCTTCCATCAGTACACCCATCCATATAGGTTCTACACATGAAAGACAATACGCAGCCCTTGTACTTCTGAATTTTTAATGTCATTTTCAGGAACATGCCTGCCTTTAATTCTTGACTCTTGGTTATATGTATCTGACACTCAGGATGTTCCAGAATGTGACTTTCAAATGGCAGGAATTTATATCTCTGGTGACATGCTTCAAAACTCAGAATTGAGTGTAGAAAATACCCATTCATGTTTTGCTTTCCTTTTCTAAAACCTATATTCAGTGGGTAGATATGCATATTCAGGATCTGTTAGCTCCTCTTTCCAGATAGCCCAGCAGCATCTCCAACATTTCTGAATTTGTTAGCAACTAGATATTGTTTTAATTTACTGGTAAAAATAAGTTTTAAAAATTAGTGTCAGAGAATTTGTGGGCCCTTGAGATTCTTTTTACTTTGTAAAGGATGAAATTACACACTGTGATGCTATTTACATCATATATGAAAATAGTGTTATATAGAACCATCACTTTAGTTCTTTGCTAGTTCATCTTGCTGTAATCAACCAAACTGTCTACAAAGCATTTTGACAGGATTCTGATGAGTTTAAAGATACAAATGGAGGAGAAAACATAAGAGCATACATACCGGAGTCCTCAGTTCAGGAATGGCAGCCTGGTAGGTGAGTGGCCGGCAGTCACGGGTATTTGGCACAAGAACACAGGGCAGAAACATTGGACCCAGGTCATCTCCATCTAGAACATCCACTGTGAGAGTGGTAGTGGTTGTTCGTCTCTCATTGAGATTTTGTGCACGGTCCTAATGAGAATAAAACATACAAACAAATAAGTACACAACTAGATGATGGAAATATTAGGTACAATTTAGTTTTGCTTATGCTTTTATTTCTTTTTCTTTAAATGAATGATCAGTAACCTATTTAAACAAATTTTGATATAGGCAGGGGAGTGAAAGCTGAGTTGTCCAATAGTTGTATGAAAACCTAGTTTCTAGTACATCTAAGGAAAGTACTTGTGTGCCACTAGTCTGGTGATTTTGAACTTTCCATTGTATTAGAAAGAAAATGACATGATTTTGTCATGGGTTTTTATCTATCTCATTGAGTCATCTTTGAGACAGTGTGTAGAAAGAAGGCAGACATTGAATGAAGAATCTGCTATGGAAGCCAATCTGACACTGAATGGAACAACTTGCTATCAGAGATGGAAAAGAATCTCTCTCTCTCTCTCTCTCTCTCTCTCTCTCTCTCTCTCTTTCTCTCTCTCTCTCCCTCCCTCTGTGTATGTGTAAAACAGCACTGGCTGTCTTCAGACTCACTTTGTAGACCAAGCTGGTCTTGAACTCACAGAGATCCATTTGCCTCTGCCTCCAGAGTTCTGGGATTAAAGCTGTGTACCATGCTCAGCAAAAGTAACTTATCAATGTCTGATTCTGACCTGAGCTTTTTGTTACTATGACATAAACGTACATTACTTGCTTCTACTCACCCCAAAGCTAAAATGGTATCAGATACAATTTGAAACCTATAGTAGAAATCCTGCACTTGACTTCAGCCCACCACTCCCAGGATTGCCTGACTGATATGTTTAATACCTTGATTTATTTCATTCTGTTGTCACTATAAAAGTGCATGTGACCTTGCCTACAGTAGATTGTGTCATCAGAGAAGCCTAAATGGCTACTTCCAGGTCACAATCTGTCTTTTGTATTTAGCTTAGAATAAATTATCTCCTATTCCTTTGTTAAACAAGCCATGCTTTGTATATCTATTGGGAATAACACCGAGTACCCCTATTTCTCAAATCATCATCTTTGTTTTACTAACGTGTTATATTGGCATAAAGTCTTCCCAAAAAGAAACATCTTGAGTGGTTTTGGGTATACTCAATAAGCCTGGACTTCATGGATGTGCTACTCTGCCTTTAGGCTTCTGGCTCACTTGAACCTTGTAAAATCTAGATGGCCTAAATCAAAGATCCATTCTTCTTCTTAGAACACTTACTCTTGGGATCTTTTAATTTTAATTACTTTTCTTCCCTTATGGGATGTAAGTTTTTTCCTACGGCTCTTGAACCTAAGCTTGTTTCTTTTCAATGGCCCAGGAGCCATTCCCTTATAATATTATGGTTAAGAAATTTGAGTTACCCCATATGATCATCTCATTAGATGCTAAAAAAAGTCTTTGGTAAAATTCAACACTCCTTCATGATAAAAGTCCTGGAGAGATCAGGGATACAGGAAAAATACCTAAGCATAATAAAGGCAATATACAGCAAGCAGTCAGCCAGCAGCAAACAAAATGGAGAGAAACTCAAAGCAATCCCACTAAAACGAGGAACAAAACAAGGTTGTCCTCTCTCCCCATATCGATTCAAAATAGTTCTCAAAGTCTCAGCTAAAGTAACAAGAAAATGAAAATAGATCAAGGGGATACAAATTGAAAAAAAAAGACATCAAAATATCACTATTGGCAGACAATATGATAGTATATATAAATGACCCCCAAAATTCTACCAGGGAACTCCTACAGCTGATAAACACCTTCAGCAATGTAGCAGGATACAAGGTGAACTCAAAAAATTTAATAGCCCTTTTATATGCGAATGAAAATAGGGCTGAAAAAGAATTCAGGGAAATATCACACTTTACAATAGTTGCAAATAGCACTAAATATCTTGAAGTAACTCTAACTAAAGAAGTGACAGACCTATATTACAAGATCTTTAAGTCACTGAAGAAAGAAATTAAAGAAGATATCAGAAAATGGAAAGATCTCCATGCTTCTGGATAGGTAGAATCAACATAGTAAAAAATGTCAATTCTACCAAAAGCCACCTACAGATTCAATGCAATTGCTACCAATATCCCAACACAATTCTTCACAGACCTTGAAAGAACAATACTCAGCTTCACATGAAATAACAAAAATCCCAGGATTTCCAAAACAATCCTGTTTAATAATACAACTTCAGGAGGCATCACCATTCCCAATTTCAAGCTCTACTATAATGCTATAGTAATAAAAACAGCTTGGTACTGGCATAGAAATAGACTTGTGGATGAATAGAATTAAATGAAAGACCTTGACATTAATTCACACACCTATGAACACCTTATTATGACAAAGAGGCCAAAAGTACACAATGGAATAAAAGATAAAATCTTCAACAAATGGTGCTGGCCTAACTGGATGGTGATATATAGGAGAACACAAATAGATTCGTATATATCACCCTAAAAAAGGCCAAGTTGATGTTTGATATCTTTCTATATGCTATGAATAAAAGAACTATTTTGGTCTATGGCAGGTACCTTAGAAGTAGGCAGGAAATCAGAGCATAGATAGGGGAAGGTGGGCAAAGTCAAAGAGACACTATCCAGCTGTCCACGAAGCAAGATATAATAAAATAGGTAAGCCACAGGCCACATGGCAGGACAGAATAATGGGAATGGGTTGAATTAAAATGGAAGAGCTAGCTAGCAATATGCCTGACCCATAGGCCAATCAGCATGAAATTAATATAAGCCTTTGTGTGATTATTTGAGGCTAGGTGGTCTGGAATTGCAAGTTTGTGGGTCTGGACCACCAGCCGGATGGGGCCAGAACCCTCATACTACACCAAGTGGATCTAAAACCTCAACAAAAGCCCAGTTACATTGAACTTGATAGAAAAAGTGAATGCATTGGCACAGGATACCCATTCCTAAATAAAACACTAGTAGCACAGACACTGAGTGCAACAATTAATAAATAAGACCTTTTGACACTGAGGAGCTTCTGTAAATGAAAGCACATGGTCAATAAGACAAAACAGTCTACAGAATGGGAAATGATCTTCATCAAACCTACATCAGACAGAGGACCAATCTCTAAAATATATAGAGAACTCTAGAAACTAGAGGTCAAAAAACGAAAGAACCCAATTAGAACATAGGGTACAGAGATAAACAGAAAATTCTGAACAGAAGAATTCCTAGTGGCTGAAAGACACAACTGTTCAACATTCTTAGCCATCAGAGAAATGTAAATCAAAACAACTCTTATACCTGTTAGAATAGCTAAGATCAAAAACACAGATGACAACCTATGCTAGAGGGGATGTGGAGCAAAGGGAACAGTCCTCCATTGCTGGCAGAAATATAAACTTGTACAGCCACTTTGGAAATCAGTATGGCAGTTCCTTATAAAGTATGGGAATCAATATACCCAATGACACAAAATACCACTATTGGGCATATATCCAAGTGTAGTGGGATTAGGTTGATACACTATAAATATTTGTCCCTCTTACTGGTTTAATAAAAAGCTGACTGGCCAGAGGTAGACAGGAAGTGTGGGTTGGAATACCAGACTAAGAAAACTCTGGGAACAGGCAGAACAGAACAGAGATGCCATAGAGATGTCAGGAGATACAGAGGAAAGAAGTTGAAATGTTGCTCTGAGAAAAGGTACATAGCCAAACATGATAAGAAACATGGGTTAGTTTAAGAATTAAGAATTTTCAAGTTATATGCCTGGGCCCTAGACCAATCAGCAAGCAGAGTGAAATGAATATAAGCTTTTGTGTGTTTCTTTGGGGAAAAGTGCCAATGGGGCTGTGAGTTGGGTATGAACCTTGAGGCTAGGCCTGAAAGTCCAGGCCAGAAACCTCATACAACACCCAAGGGATGCACATTCTTACCCCAAGGGCATTAGCTCAACTAAGTGCATAGCAACATAATTTGTAAAACAAGAACCTAGAAACAACCTAGATGCCCCTCAACTGAAGAATGGATCACAAAGTCCTTGTAAATTTTCACAATGAAGTACTACTGAGCAGAATAAAAATGACACCCTGAAATTTGCAGGCAAATGGATGGCTCAGGAGAGTATCATCCTGAGTGAGGAAACTCAGGCACAGAAAGATAGACATGGTATGTATTTACTCATAAGTGGATTTTAGACATAAAACAAAGGATAACCAGGCTATAATCCACACCCTCCTTCCCAGCAGATAGGTAACAGGAGAAAGTTAAGAGAGTATCCATAGATCCTTATGGGAAGGGGAAATAGAGAAGATCCCCTGAAAAAAATACAATCATATGGGGGGGGCAAAGGGGGGTGAGAAGAGAACATGAGAGAATGGGATGGTAGAGGGGAAACCACAGAGAACAAGAGGTGGATAACCTGATAGAGGAAACCAATGTGGGAATTAGAGAGAAACCTGGTTTCTAGGGAACTCCCAAGAACTCCCAAGATGAGCCCAGCTAGGAGTCTAAGCAATAGTAGAGAGGGTACCTACACTGGAATTTCCCTATTATCATATGAATGACCATCCTAATCGCCATTGTAGAACCTTCATCCAGCAGCTGATGGAGTCAAACGCAGACATCCATAGCTAAACACTGGGTTGATCTACTGGTCCAGCTGAAGAGAGGGAGGAGAGAATGCATGAGTGGAGGGATCAGGATCATGATGGAGAGACCCATGGATTAGGCAGTCCTGTGCTTTTGGGAGCTTGTGTACTCTGAAATGACAGCTGAGGAACCTTCATGGAACAGATCTGAACCCTCTGAATGTTAATGACAGTCAAATATGGTGGGCAATTTCAGGAGTCTCTTACAATTGGAGCAGAGCCTATCCTAGGTCCGTGATCTGGCCTCTGGAAGCCCATTTGTTGACCTTGGTAGGTCTGGAGGGAAAACACCTTTCTCAGCCTTGATACTTGGGGTAGGGGCTCGGTTCTATCTCAAATGGATATGCCAGAATGAATTTACTCACCTTGGGATTCCTTGCCTTCTCTGGGGAGTTAAGGTGGTGAGGGATGTGAGGGAGGAAGGAAGAGGCTGGATGAGGACTGGGAGAAGGGGCAGGAAAGGAAGCAGTAGTGAGTATGGGAAAATATTTTTTTAATAAAATAAAATAAAAATAAAGAAATTTGAGTTTTCTATTCATTATCTAAGGAAGGATAGGAATAGAACACTCTAAAGGACTTGTTCCAAATTCTAAAATTTCTTACTGTCATAAGCATAAAAAGTTTACTTTTTCCATTAAAAGGGCCATTATTAAGTATATTTTTCTCAACTTCCTGCCTCAACCCCATACACATGTCAACTGCCTCTAGCCCATGTGATATGAACATTTCTTGCTTCTCTGCTATAACAATATTCTTTAATAGACCATTCTGAACATATTTAATTTTGCTTTGAAAATTCATTGCTACTAACTAATATCCAAGTTTATTTATTTTCCCCAGTGGCTACTTAATGTCCTTTTTCTTTTAATATATCCACCAGGGTACTCGGTATCTACCCATAATGTCTATTAACAAGTCCTCAGATTTTTGTTGATCTTGGCAGTGTTCAGTACTAAGATCATATATTTTGCACAATGTCTTTAAATGTAAGTTATGGGATTTGGGAAGCAAAACTGTAGGGATAAAATCACTCTCTCATCACAGTATATCAAGGTTGTAGTCATAAATAAGACTACGACCTTCACTGTTTAGTAAAGGTTGCATTTGTCAGGTATCTTTCTCACATAAGGAACGGGAAATGCCTTCATTAAAAGTCTACAGTTTATCTAGAGAATGTTCGTCAGGGACATATAAGGGAAGAAATATTGGATACACCAGTTCCTCCTGAGGTATCCTCTGACACTGGTGGTGGTGGCATAATCTCTTTGTGAGATACCCTGGAGAGGCATTTGTGTGTACTCCTTTTCTATAGCAATATCTGGACAGCTGGCAGCATGGTCCAAGTCACAGGGGAAAACAACACTGTAGACTGTGAGTGATATAAAGGAAACAATTCTTTGCATATATTTTATCTAATTTTAGTAAGCTTGTTTCACTCACTGGAAGGAGAGGATACAACACAGGGGCTAAAACAAAAAAGCTCTTTCATTATATGTCTTAATTTATACTCTTGACTTATCTTTTCTTCCTTAAAAATAAGATGCTTTTTAGATTTTATTTTTAAAATGGAATGTTTCATTAACTTAGAAAACTGTAATTATTATTGACAGAAATAGCACTTTAAGGCATTTTCTGAGTTTAACTACTACTCTACAACCTGAATCATGTGTCACTTAAATTTGCATGAGATGGTCCTCATCACAATGATGCTATGTAAGTGGGTGATAAGGGGTAGCTGCTGTCTCAGGATGGACTCTGATGCTGTAGGAACAGAAGTCTACACATATAGAAACTAAAGATCTCCAGTCACACAAAGATCAAGGGAAGAGCTATGTGAACACACGACAAGAGAACAGTCATCTGAAAACAGGAAAGAAATATTCCCACCTTGAAACATGTCCTGGCCAATTCTGATCTGGAATTTTAGACTCCAAATGACTAATAAAATTAATTTCTGTTGCATAAGGGACCCACTCCATAGTGTTTGTTATTGAAGCAAAGATGGTTCACCTAGCTGAGTAATTTATATTTTCTCAACTTGTACTATTGTTTTATATACCAAGTATGCTTCACAACACTACGCATTTGTTAACACTAACATAATTCAATAAAGTGTGATACCCTTTACATATAACGTAGGTTGGGCTATAGCCCAGAGGGGTAGGATGCAGAAAAATCATTCACTATCAAAGCCTCTATTCTCCTGGTTTTTCTCTCATGAACTCAAAGAATGAAATTCAGGAACCAAATATGAGAGACTTTCAAAGGAAATTTAATAAAGAATTATAGGTATGAGCTTAAGAGAAAGACAACAGAGCCCGTTAGTCAAAGGAGGTCCCCAGAAATGGTAAAACTATGGAGGTGTTAGGTGACTTTCATGGGACTTGAGGCAGAAACTGGGGTGTAGTATGGAGCAGGGAAGAGGGGGACCTGGTTCATTCATATACCCATCAAGGAGGAATTCAAGTGTCTCCCAGTTTCCATCATGTCTTCACATGTAGCTTCTGGTCAGAGGTATTGATTCAGTAGAAGATATATACTAAAGCACACCTTCTTAATAGCATTTCTAGCTTTTGACCCTGACAGATCTGTTGACAGGACCAAGGACCTTTCTGACTGCTAAAAAAAGACCAGAGATCAAAACTGTTTGCTTTTTGCATTCCTACCCTAATACTGACATAAATTACCCTAAAGCATAATTGATTTATTTCTCTTTTCCAAATAAAAAGCTTTAATTATTTTTCATAAAAACAAAATCAAAATTTTCAAAATTCAAAATTCCAAAAAAATCATTCAAAATCTTTTAGGTTTAGCTAAATGTTAATATTGTAAGTTGTCATTCTCACATAATATGTGGGAAACTTAAAAAATGGGCATGTATCTTCAGTGCATAATTATATACCAAAGACAAAATTTTTACTATGAACTAACAAAGACCAGAATGACAGTGAAAAGCAAAACACCCAGAGACAAGACAAAATGTGAGAAATGGCTGTGCCTTAGAGAAGGTGTGTACTCATATCTCCAGACCCCAATATAAAACCATGCCCACACATGCTCTGGAAATATGATGCAATTTGGAAAGCTAACTTCCTCAGATTTTTACATTATAATTACCCTCATCTTTCCACAAAGCTACCAAGATTCCATGCCTCATAATGTCAACCAAAAGAAATACCAGAAGCTCATCATAACTACTGGTCAGAGCGGAATTGGTATGACAAGACTTCCTGTCAGTGCTTGTGGGAAACCACACAGACTGGCTCCCAAGTCCTTAGCTCTTCTCCTATGGTTTCAATACTCTCATTCTGCACAAATTTTCAGAATCACATGGTAGCATGGTTATTATTGGTAAGTTCCAATGTTGCCTGACACAGCTGCTGAGATCCCAACTCTCTTCATCATCTATCCAGCCTCTCAGTGCTTTCCTCAGATTTTAATTATAAACTGAGACAGAATTCAGAATAATGCCTTTTTAAACATGCTTCAAGGTGACACTGCTATAGATATTCATATATAGTACATGATAAGTGCTGTAGTATAGGCAGAGACTACCTTTCATAGTGTGGTTAGCACATCAGAATGTGACTTAGATGAGAAACAGAGTGAATGAGTGAATAGAAACAAATACCTAACCTCTCTTCCTCCACCTATATATAGAAGAATATATCCACCAAAGGCAAGGACACTCTTTCGAGGATTTAATCACACTCAGAAAATCACCACACTTGCTCAAAGGCACACTTTGCTCTAGAAGGCTCCAGAACAAGAGAAGCCAAGCACTCACGTTAGCTTGGATGATGACGTAGTAACGCGTCTTATCCTCATAGTTGAGCCGTTTCCTCAGCACCACATTGCCAGTCAACATGAGTGGGATCTCAAAGGTGTCGTTGGAAGTCTGCAAATGATAAAAATATACAAACGTCAGACTGGTTGTACCCATGAAGTGTGTAGCTTGATACTGTACTGTGTTTCAGTTCTTTCCCACCACACTAGAATGAGCAGGTTTAGAGTTGGAGATTGAAGCATGATTTGCTGACTTCAGACTTGATATTCTTATTTATCAAAGTGATTGATGGTTATCACCGAGTTTTCTCAGGGTCCTTTGAATATGATGACTTTCAGTAATTTTTCATGTATTATTAGACACATTGATCCATGAATTTAGATCACAAGTCTGTGAATATGAAAAAACAACCTGCCGGATATCATATTAACTTTGCCATTTGGTTTGGTACAAAAGAGTTCAAATATTTCCAGTTTACAATTTCTACTAAATTTCACTTTTTAACACTTGTTGAACTCTAGTATTTACTTTATATTATAAGTGGTTTTTTTTTCACTTTTAAATGGTTGTATTATTATAGAGCAATATGGGAGACAATGAGATGCCTTGACAAGTAAATGTTCATAGCCACCACACCTGGAGACCAGAGATGAGTTGTCTGAATGAACATGTTTCACATAACAGAAGAAGAAAACTGATTTTGTCATGTCTCTCTCTCTCACACACACACAAACACTATATATATATATATATATATATATATATATATATATCAGAAAGATTTAAAAAAAGAACAAGGAGATGACTTGTAAGATAACAAGGTAAGGGCTCCTGCTGCCAAGCCAAGCCACAGGACTTTGATGGCTGAAACCTACATGCTGAAAAAGAGAGAACAGAGTCTCCTACATTGTCTTCTAACTCACATACATACACATAACAAGCAAAAAACCCCCCACATAATTATAAGACAATTGAAATAAAATAATCTTGGATGTGCATTAATATGTTAGACATTGCAATGTCTGCCTATGCACTGAACCTCTCTTCTGATGGAAATCTACAGGGAGAAAGACAACCTCTGAGAATATTCAGAATCCCTGCTCTGCTCATCAGCCCTCACAGGAGAGGAGAAATTCACAGGCTAGCATCTTAGCCTTAGAAGGCATCGTGACTCTTGTTTACTTGCCTCTGTGAAGAATTGAAGATTACCTCAGGAACTGTATCTATTCTCTCTATTCCTACCTTTGGACTGATTGTCAGGGGCTTGTTTTGTGACTCTGTGTTAAGTCTTTTCTTCCATATAGACTAATGCATCAGCTTCATCAGGCAGAGTCATCCTATCAGGGCTTAGGAAACTCACACAACTATTACTTGACTAACTAGCCTGCCCAGAGTCTGCCTAAGCAGCAAATACTATTAGGAAAGAAGACTCTGCAAAATATGGATCCTGTAGGTCGGGAACCTATTTTCAGTTTGGGGGCTTTCCTGAGTCCTCATCCATGTTGGTTTGAGGAACTTTTCAGAGATGCAGCTGCTCTAGTCAGCCATGTTCCTATAAATTGCCCCTCACCTATCCATCCAATGAATTCACCAAGCTGGGCTTGAGTAAAATAATTTGTTTGGCTTGTGGTTGTCCTGTTAGTGCTAAATATAAATAGTTTCTTCTGGAAATGTTATACATGAGCAAAAGAAAGAGTTATTTGGCTTGATTGATGATGGAATATTCCAAAAGAAAGGAAGAAAAGGAAGAGGATGAGAATGATTAGGAAAAAGAACATATACATGCATTACACATACACACATAAAATAAATGCAGATATACATACGTACATACATACACTGAATATACATCCACACACACATTGACACACATACCCTCAACCACATACACAATACATTCATGCACACACACACACACACACACACACACTCCCATGCTTGACCTAAAGACTTCTCACCTCATCATCTCTGGATTCAAAATTCAAAGCTTAGCTATTTTATGTTTTTGTACTTCTGGAGAGGTAATGTCTTTAAGAAAGATGATTTTTGACTAATTCAATCCAGCCATGATAATGTCATTTTCTTAAACAATGATTAATTTTGTTTTTATATGCCAATCAATCTTAGGCAATGCAGAAGACATTCTATCCATTAGAAAGAGAATGATAAAAAAAAAACAACAACAAATTCCCTATCCTGCTTTTAGATATTGGATTTTGGATATCCTGCTTTTGGATATTGGATTTTAGATATCCTGCTTTTGGATATCCTCATTTTGGAGATGAGACCTAAACCTTCACAGCCAATTAGTGAGAATTACTTCAACAATTCAGAAGTGCTAACATGGTAACAAAGTCTAAAAGTAAAATGCAGTGTCCAGGTATTGTCTGTGAGGTTTTAGACATATCCAGATGTTTGCCCACCTTTGAGAGATGATCAATCATGTTTTGGGTTGGACAACTTTATTTCTGGTTTCTAATTTTCACAACTGGAAACTCCATGCTCCTTGATGATATCTGTCTTTGCCTACTGTGGTCTGTGCATCTTTCCATGTGGACTGTGGCTTTCTATGTGTGCCATCTGCTCCTTTTTTTACATTGTTTCTCTTCATAGTTAATTTTCTGACACACTACTCTGAAACCTTTTTTGTCTTCTCATTTCAGATTAAAATTGATGGGATATAGTATATAGAAAAAATACTGCATTTTTTCCCAACAAAGCAGTTTTGTTTTAACACAAGGATTCTTCATGACCCAGGATTATAATATCTATAATCTTTCCCCATTGTTGTTACTAACAGTTTCCATTAACATTTTTTAGACTTATTACAATGATGTTGCTAACCATGTTATTGCCCTTAAAAGTACTTTTTGATTGAATTTAATTCATATAGCTGTTTCTAAATATCACATATATGAGATTTTTGCTTTTTATTTGTTTTATAATTACTTGAATTTCAAAAAAACAAAAAGGAAAGTATATGCTTTATAATCAAGCTATTTCTAAATGGCTGGAATTGGGAAACTTCTATCCTGATATCAAAATTATTACTTAAACAAGTAGTGTTGGACTATTTATTTGAAATTTGAAAACTTATTTTCTAAGTTTTAGAATTCTTATAAAAGTTTTAGCAACAAATGTATGCTGTATATTAAGAATACTTTTTTCTTTTTTCTTACACTTAGAAGTGTATTTGACTAAATCAACTCCAAATAAATCCCTTAATTTGTAAGATTTTGTAAGCAAACTCTGTTTGTTTTAATCTGTAACAAATGGGTAAGAACTTGGCATACACACCCAGTTTACAGTGCCCAAGTGACAGAATAACTGGACATCAGACTTCAGCTTCTGGTATCTACTACCTTGAATGTCACAGACCATCAGGTGACCTAATCAATGGTTTTGGATGTGGTTAAGAATTTCCTTGAGAAGCAGTGAGCATGGAATTCCCTATAGCACTTGGTTTCTTCACTGATTCTTTGCCCAGATGTTCAGCCCACAAACAAAGAACTGTAGGGACATAGCAACATGCAATCCAAGGCAACATTGCATTTGTGAGGTAAAGTCATTGCTGCTCTGACCGCTTTGGGGACTTCTCTATGAGGAGAAAAGATGTTGCTTTTCTGAGTGTTGGAAACTTCAATGTTTACCTCCCACTCTATATTAAAGAAGAAAATTCTGCTAAAATCTATTAATGACCACTGGGTCAAAATGTCTGCCCAGCATTCACAGAGGCACACACCTTAAGTACCAGGCACTTCAGTAACTTCACAGTTATCAGACAAGAGGTCATCCTCCGTTTAAGACAGGTCAAACAGTATGTCAGCACTCTGGAAAGATACTAAAGATGGCAAGAAGGGCAGGTAGAATTCCTAGCCCATGTACACACACCGCTGCAAGAAGGAGAGGACTACTGCCGTTCCAGAAACTCTGTTCCTGGGACTGACCCAACCCCAGCAACCTAGATGCCATGGTGACTGAGCTGATATCTCCATGGAGACAGATGCTCTGGAAGCCCAAAATATCCAGCCTTCTTTTGTTTCTTGATTAGAGCTCTGGCCATTTATCTTTTCTAAAGATGAATAAAAGGTGGCTCTCATACCTGTGTAATATTAAAAATGTCATTTGTTATATCTCCATTTGTATTTATGATAGAAATATAGAAGGGAAGCCCCCACAAAGACAGACACACACACATGCACATAGGTCTCCTTGATATGTAAGAGCAGCTGAGCACAGGTATGCATAGTAGGACCATTGCTGAAGTGCTACTTAAGGCAAATAATACACTGTCTCTTAGAAGCTTTTGTCTTACAACCTTCAAGTGTTTTAAAAGCTCTCCCCACACTCCAATTCTATGCCCATTCCTCTTTCCCTCTCCTTCCCCATTCATCTGTATGATTAACTCAGTTTTCCCCATTTGCTCATTTTGGGTATAACTGACTTTATCATTTAGTCCCAATGAACACTGTTAACCAGTTCCTCTTCAGTCTCCATTCATTCTTTCCCTTATCTCTTAGGTAGATAGGCTACTGTGCCTTTACCTACTATCAGTCTCTAGGTTGTGCCACTGCTGAGAGTTTTCCCTGATCAAATTCCCCAAGGAGAAAAGAAGGAGGCTTAACAAGATTTGACAATCTGTCACTCAAAAGGGGCTGACTGAAATTTAAGCAGACAATAAAAATTAGCCCCTTTATTGGAATAACACATATTAATTAATTATAGTGTTTCATAAAAAAAGATATGTCCCTAACAGTACAACAGTAGCAATTATATGTTGCTGGCAATCAACAACTGTTTAGTAGAGTTAAGGGCCACAAAACAGGAGGAAATTAATGCCTCCTATTGGTAGCAGAAACTCAACCAATTACCCAGGGCTAGTGAGGTAACGAATCTTAGTGGATAACTTACTAACCCTGTTTTATTAGACTAGTATAATTGCTAACTGTATTCTGAATATTTACCCTTAGACTCACAGATAAGTGATGGAGGAAAGAGAATGGAAGATGATTTAAATATATTTGATTAAATTTTTACAAAGTTATAAGAAAAAAAGATGAGGGGGCTGGAGAGATGGCTCAGTGGTTAAGAGCACCATCTGTTCTTCCAGAGGACCAGGGTTCGATTCCCAGCACCCACATGGCAGCTAACAACTGTCTGTAGTTCCAGTACCAGGCAAACAACAAGGCAAATAAATAAATAAATAAATAAAGTTTAAAAAAAAAAAAGAAAAAAAGATGAGAAATACCCTCCAATGATTTGGCACATGTGACCACTTCCTAAACATAACACCAGTAGCACAGACACTAAGAACAACAATCAACAAGTGGGATCTCCTGAAACTTGAGAAGCTTCTGTAAAGCCACGGACACAGTCAATAAGACAAAACAACAGCCTACAGAATGGGAAAAGATTTTCACCAACCCTACAAGTTACAGAGGATTGATTTCTAAAAGATGTAGAGAAATCAAGAAACTAGAGCCCAAAGCCCTAGATAATCCAATTAAAAATGGGGATCAAAACTAAAAAGGAAATTCTAAGGAGAAGAATTACAAATGGCTGAAAGGCACTTGAAAAAGTGGTCAACATCTTTAACCATCAGAGAAATACAAACCAAAACAACTTTGAGATACCACCTTACACCTGTCAGAATGGCTAAGATAAGAGACACAGAGGCAGCCTATGCTGGAGAGGATGCAGAGCAAGGGAAACACTCCTCCATTGTGGGTGGGAGTGCAAGCTTGTTCAGCCACTGTGGAATGCAGTATGGCAGTTTCTCAGAAAACTGGGAATCAATCTCTCCAAGGACTCAGCAATACCACTATTGGTCATACCCTAAAGAGGCATATTCACACTCCAAAGGCATTAGCTCAACTATGTTCATAGCAGCATTATTTGTAATAGCAAGAACCTGAAAACAATCTAGATGCCCCTCAACTGAAGAATGGATTGACAAACTGTGGTACATCTACACAATGGAGTACTACTCAGCAGTAAGAAAAAATGATATCCTAAAATTCGCAAGCAAATGGATGGATTTCAAGAATATCCTCCTGACCGAGGTATCACAAACCCAGAAAGATGAGCAGGAGATGTACTCACTCATTAGTGGATTTTAAACAAAAAACAAAGATCACCCAAGTTGCAAAACACAACCACTGAACAGCTTGGGATCTGAAGCACATTGGACCAGCACCTTCGAACCCATTCCCTCCAGAGGAAAACCTAACTCAGTCTGGATGTTAGGATGAGGAAATTGGCTTGCCTGGAGTGGATGCTGAACTAATCCACCTTGGGACCTCTTGCCCTTTCCATAGAGGAGATGAGAGGATGGGGAGAAGAAAGAGTAACTGGGAGGAGTCGAGAGGGGAAAGGGAGTTTGAACATGGATTTAAAAATCAGACTTTATTCTATAGAAATAAAAATTGAAAAAAGGTATATAAGAAAACAGAAGGGTTTAAATTTTTTAAATGGAAAAATAGAAATAAGAAAAATCATTAACCAAAGAGAATTAAAAAATATTGAAGGAATTTTGGTTTTCTTAGAAGTTATTATAAATCTGCATACGGGAATTATTCTCACTAGTACAGTGATTCCAGTCTTAGAGTAGCCTATGCAGAGGCTCAGTTGAGCTAGATAGAGGAACTGAAAGACAGACACAAGGAGACCTGGGGCCACCATGTTTGTGACTATATGTTACTAGATTAGAAATGTATGATGCTACTCAGACTTATCTGAGAATTTGTGATTACAGCCAGTTTAGTCATTGATAAACATTTATATATGTTCAATCTTGAACATAAAGATTCTACCAAAACACTACATTCTTACTATGCTGACTGCTGGAGACAAAAATGGCATGGTGGTACCCTAATATAAATCTTCTTCTACCCCAAATATCATTACCCTTTATCCTGTATAAAAAGAGGCAAATGGACATCTCGGGGTCTGATATGTTCACTAAGTTTATTTCTAATGGAAGACAGATCTGAAGATTCAAAGTCTCTAGTTGCAATGACAGTTGTGACACAGAAGCTCACAGCATGTCAGTACAGATCCACAGTGGAACTGGATAGGCAGAAGGGATGCTGAACTGCTCTAGGTTGTTTACATTTTAAAAGATGCATTCATTGCTTATATTACATTGGATTATTTTTTTGAAAACCAGGATAGTCCAAAAGCAAACATAAAGGAAAGTCATTTGCTAAAAACATGACTATTATTTGGCCCAATTCACACACACATCTCCATTAACTGGGAAGATAAACAAAGCCAAGATATTCTAAAGGAGAGAAAGAGAGAGAGAGAGAGAGAGAGAGAGAGAGAGAGAGAGAGAGAGAGAGAGAGAGAGAGGAGATACATTCTCTTATTTTGTAATTATCCTAGGGACTAGCTCCATTTTACACTGAGACACTTCAAATCTGATAGAGATCCTTCCTGGAATATTCATCAACTGAAACATGAAGGCACTGATTTCAAGACACCAATATCTTATGAGGGAAATACTGAAAAGAAGCTAGTGAGGGAAGGAGACATTGAGAGTAGACTCTCAACCACACTTTCATAAAGTTTCCTACCAGCAGATCAACTAAGAAAAGCACACACTGAATGAGATGGGAGCTGTGCTCCCTGGGAGGCTGGTAGCTGGAGTTTAAAGAACAGGGGTAAATGGAAGGTTATCTGGAGTATAGAGCACACTCTGCTCAGCATGGAGTCCATAGCAACCTGACATGACTGAGAGGGAACTGTTAGTCTCTTTTAAGGGAAGAATCAAATAAGCAGTATTATATTAACCACGCAAAGTATTTATTCAATCGTATATGTAGTCTATTATGTCAGTTCCTTTGCTAAATGCATAAAATGCTCACAAGAAATAAAAAAATCTGAAATTCTCTTTGTATAGTTTGTAAAGAAATTAAGACCCATGAAATAAATACAGAGCATTTACACCCAAAGAAAACAACACTAAATCATGTTTAAATATAAAGGAGACACCTTGGAGCTCATTCCCTCCAGAGGAACACCTGACCCAGTCTTGATGTTGGGATGACGAAAGTGATTTTGCCTGGAGTGGATGCTGAACAAAGCCACCTTGGGACCTTGGGACCTCCTGTCCTTGCTGGGGAGGAGATAACGAGATGGGGAGAAGAGAGAGTGACTGGTAGGGGTGGAGGAGAAAGGGAGTTTGAACAAGGGAATACATGGATAAAAAAATGAGACTTTATTCATAATAAAAAAAAGAAACCAATTGAGAAAAAGGGTACAGAAACAAATTAACTTCAATTAGTAGAAGGCTTTCCAAAATTCCTGTTACTAAAGACAATTAATTGGTTTTTGCAGTAATAAATATAAAGTGAAATAAAAAATACAAAGGATATCATAGAAAAAGGTTAACAACAAGTTAGACATGCCTGAAAATGTAGTAGCCTTGAACATAGATCAGTACATGATACAGTTTGTAAACAAAAGATGAAATTGCATTGAAAGTGAATGTACACAACCCATGAACCCATGGAAAGACAGGAAAATGCTTGGCTTTCCTGTAACTAGAGCCTCAGAGGAGAAAGGGTTACACAGGTCAGAGAAACCAGCGTGTCCAACAGACAATGGTTGATATAATTTAGGGATGATATACACCCACTATGAACAATGATTCTAAAAATGTTAACTATAAAGGAATGCTTGAAATGCAAACATCACATCATTAAGCACTGAAATTAAATAAAAAACTGAAAATATATTCATACACATATATACAGATATACATATATATGCATATATACACATATGTACATACATACACATATATATACATACACATAAACATACTACATACATAAATGTGACCCAATCAGTGTTGGCAATGCAACCAAATATGGGCCTATTTCTCTTACCAAAAGCATTGATGTGATGTTCATGGTTAAAAGATTTGTATTACTCCATTAAACTGTGCTGACTCACAGGATGGAGAAACTGATGTAAGCTGGGAAGTGATGGACTGTAGGCATACCATGCAGACACACTCAATGTTTCAGAGGTAGGAGTGGTACAGCCCAACACCTTAAGATTACTGTCATAGTGAAAATCACACATTTCTCAAGAAGGCCAGAAGAACCCATATTTTAGTGTGAAATTTCATAATATTTCCATTTTGGCTCAAAAAATGTTTTAAGAGGCTGTGTAGATAAATCAGTGAGTGTGTGAGATGGATTAGGTTCTGTTTTACAAATATCTAACTCAAGGATTAAAAATCTGACCTGAGGCATCAAGTGAGAGTAAACAAGCCAATTTATACATTTTATCCTGTGCTGTGTAGCATTAGACTAATTTGAAATTATAGTTGGCTGGACATTTAGAAATAAGTAGAACGTTATAATGATGTTTATTAATTACTAGAGGATTCACAGCAGCGGAAAATAAAATCAGCAGGCAGCTATGTCACAGATCTCTTAACAGAATGTAAATGAAACTGAAGTCAACACTAAATGTCTAGGAAGACTAAAGGTGGGTTCCCAACAGTATGCCCTAGAAAGAGTCCTCAGTGAATAAAACACTTGCCATAAAAGAGTGAAGACCTGAATTAAAATCTCCAGAATGCACGTGAAACCAGATGCAGTAACCCTCATGTGCCTATAGTGAGCTAGGAGGCAGAGACAGAAGGCCTCAGAGCTCCAGGGCTAGTTTCCTGATGTACACAATGGTGAATAAGAGACACTGCCTTAGATATGGTGGAAGGTGAGGCTCCACACCCAAGGTTCTCTCCTGATCTCCAAATGTGCACCATGGGACACTTATGCACACACACACACACACACACACACACACACACACACACACACTGGTTAACACAATATATCAAGTTCACAATATCTTAATATTTTGCCCCAATGAACAAGACCTTAGTCCAGGCACCATCTGAAGCTATCAAGAGTAGTAGGGCTGCCAATGATGAAATTCTGGTTTCATTGTAATTTTGAGACTCTGTAGTTGAGTGGCTTATCCGTTTGTAGGTTGGAAGAGGCACACAATTCATCTTGGTATCAGAACAGCTAATCCCCAAAAAGGAAAACAGTCAAAGAGGAGATTTTGACTGTGAGGAAAGAACTTGGTTTCACAGAACTTCCGAAGACAGCTTCCCAGTAACTCACAGCTATATCAAGCTGCAGCCAAACCTTGGATACTTTTTTCAGTGCAATAAATATTTCTTTAAAATGCATGGGTTGGCTCCTTGGTGCTTGCTGTGTTCCCTTTTTACAGTCTGATAGCAAAGACTAGGGAAAGACCAACAGTTAAGCTGGAAGAGTGCCATGCACACAGCATTATTTAGGAAAACCTACAGAAGAAAATAGCAAATGGCTTGGAAAAGCAATGTGCATGTGGTCACTGGCCTTTCTCCTGCTGAAGGGAAAGAGTCTTTTCACCCTTGACTAGTCAGATTCATGTTTCCTACACCATTTCCTGCACAACACTTCACAGTAACTGATCATTGCCAGGCTCCTTGTCGCTTGGCTTCACACCCTCCGCTTACACACCTGTTCAGAAGTTCTTTTTTTTAGGGGAAATGAAAACAAACGCCACAGTTTCAAAGCCTTCTTTTTTAACCTTGTCGTCTTCCCAAGAATTTGTTTTTAATTCATATTTCCAAAGTTTCAACACAGGTCATCAACAGCCATCTCGTTAGTACACAATGAAACACCCATCCCTCTGAAATGAGGCTTTGTATTCTGAAACAACAGAAAGATACTTTCACCTCAGGACCTGGTTTTCTCTCCTGAACTGCTTGACCTGAGTGAAGAAAGCCTTCAGGGAAACACCCTCAATTTGTACATATTGTCATATATGTACAAGTCACGTTATATAGGCTGAAGGTCTGAGAAGGTTGCAATTATATTTAGAAATATAAATATGCTTGTATATATGTATGTATGTGTTTGCAGGTGTATATAACAAGAGTTAGAAAGGAGGGGCAGGGAAATGGAGGAGGTGGGAGAAGGCAGAAGGGGATATAGTTTATTAAATTTTAATTTCAAAACATTTAAAGAATTTTTAAAAGTGAAATGATGTGTACACTGGTGCATACCATTCATTTAATTTGCATTATCAATGACTGCTGGGCCTAAATTTGAGTTCATCCTCTGTAAGCTTAAAGATTTATTCCTGTTTCTTAATGTTTGTATAAAGCTATGTAAGGAGGACAGGACTGAGCAATGGAGATGTGACATTAACTACACTGAAGTTTGAATTCTTAATACTACTATGAAAGAGAAGTGTGACATCGGCAAACTCACACGAGAAATAGTTTTTACTGTTTAGGGAAACTCAGTATATTGCAGAAGCTGCCTCAGGAGTTATGAAGAACTGTTGTTTTTTGTTTGTGTATTTGTTTTTCCTTTTATTGAAAAGAAAGTCTTCTCTGATACAATACATACTGACAACAGCTTTCCGTTCCTGCACTTCTCCTGGCTTCCTCCCAATTCCCCACCCCTTCAGATCCACACTCCCTGTTTCCCTTTAGAAAAGAGCGGGCCTCCAAGAGACAATAACCAAACACAATAAAACAAGGTGTGATAAGGCAAGCTAAAGTACTCATACCAAGGCTAAACAAGGCAACCCAATATGAGGAAAAGTGTCCCAAGAGCAGACAAAAGAGTCAGAGACATATCCACTGTTAGGAGTCCCCAGACACTGAGCTAACAACCATAACATTTATGCAAAGGACCTAGCTCAGACCCATGCAGGCCTTCTGCTTGCTACTTCCTTCCTTGTGAGCCCAGGTGAGCACTGCTTAGTTGATTTGTATACCATGTTCTCCTGAACTTTTCAGTTAAAGAATTCAAACAGTACATAACAAGTCAATCACTAGAAACAAATCATTTCATGGCTAAACAATTAGAAAACCAATACAGATATCCTCTTGTCTAAACAAACTGGCCCTACCCACAAAGCACAGATGCCTTTGCTAAAAATCTGTGCCTTGTTCTTTACAGGGTCCACTGGGGCTCAGAGAGACATTAGGGTTATTGTATACCAGAAACACACTGTGTTTTTTGGGTATGATAGCAGAATGCCTGCAGATGATCTACATGCCTTCTAACTTGGGCCCCATCTTTTCTATGTTACTCTATATTGTCACCAGTGATTCATTTAGAAGGTTCTGGATGGAGTTCAGTGTAATAGAAATTTAATTTTTTTAAAAAAGGTGAATTATATCTATTTCCAAAATAAACTTTTATAAAAGTGACATTAATATTAAGAACAGTGCAACTTGGTGATAATTTAATAATTGTATCAGCTAAAGTTACTACTCTTACTACACAACAAACAGAATCATGAGTACTTACCGGATCTGCGGGGTTGTACTGGATGACGTACTCGATCTGTCCATTTGGGCCATCGTCTATGTCTGTAGCTCCATTGTCTCCTGAGAATCCTATGAAAATTGTGGTGCCAACTGGAGTGAGCTGAGAAGAAAATGAAAGAAAAATTATTCTTCTTTAATTATTCATATAAGTCTTCCAGCTTAAAAACCATCCCTTTATTACACAGAGGAAGAGAAATGTCAGCTGCTCAGATCTCAGACGCACAGCACTAAGAGCAAATAGTTAAATTGGTGGGGTCTCCACATAAGAGTCCTTACGAGTGAAGTTTACAACGTCAAGATGATGACTGGGCAAAGAAACTGAAAATTCAAGAAGCGCACACCTGGACCATTTATTTCCCTTCTATTAATATCTCAGCACCTGCGGAGAAAAATGCGTCTGTTTTCTTTTGTAAAACACTTTAATTCATTAAGTTATTTGCAAGCTACAATTTAAATTGAAGTTGGAATTTTTATTTTAATATAAGAAATAATTTCATAGAGTCACAAAATACAGGTTGGTAATGCATGCACAAGGTAGGTTAACAAATAGCTACTCTGATGTTCAAACCTTCTCCTTTAACATAAGCCTTCCTTTGTATTTCTCTGGCTATCTTAAAAATAATAGACAAAGTCCAAAAACACTGAGTTTAAGCTGCTGGAAAGAGAATTCATTTATTTTTGCAATTATAAGCTTATCCCAGAGATTAATCTTATTTATGATTTTTATGATTTCAATTCAAGATTTGATGTCATACGTATCATTTGTGACAGATTATATCTGGTCATACTTATTTCTTATTTTACAAATTCATGCAGAATACCATTCTACAAGAAATTTTATTAGCTTATATTTCTGAAGGAAAAGGAGAAGAGACAATGACTTAGTTGTATCAACAGAAAAGGGAAATATGACTGCTATACTGATATACAGAAGATGTATCTAAACATTTTAAACTAATGTTAAAAGGGGATTTAAGTCCTTGAAAACTACATTGCAAGCTGCAGTCTAAGAGAAAATTTTGCCTTTGTATTCTCTTCATGCTACTGTCTCTGTTTATACTTGTAGTAGGAATTCAATTGATTTCTGGTTTTGGGTATGTTTGCAGTTTTAAGTTTCTCAGTCTGGAGGAGGGGCAGCCGGCATGGGCACAGCCAGGTAATCACAAAGCTCAGCATTGTACAGATGAGTGAACTTGGCTCTGGTCCCTATTTGAGTATTTAGAGCAAACATCTTAGTGCAGATGGCTCTTGCTCATTTCTACTGTAAGAGCATCCTAGCATGCACATGTGTGCATTCACATAAGCAGTAAGTAATACAGTTTTGTATGATATGCTGGTGATCGACCTGACAAACAAATTTTTGAAGCTGATAGAAGAGCAGTATCTGGAGACAAGGTGTGGAGGCTCTCAGTGAACATACGCCGATTAAAATCTGCACTAAATGCCAATAAATGGAATAGGTGGGAAGATGCAAAATTTTTAAAATTTAATAGACTTTATGGCTAGGGAGATGGCTCAACAGTTAATTACTTGCCTCTTAAGCAAGAGGACTGGGTCTTGAATGCTCACAGCCCAGGCAAATACTCTGTGTTGCATTGGCCTCTGGTCCTAGACTTAGAAGACAGAGGAGGTGATTCCAAGAACAAATTGACTAAACTTGGTATATCAGACTTTGTTGACTCCCCAACGGGGGCCTAAATCCCCCATGAGGGAGGGAGAGGAGGGGGAGGGGAGAGTGGAGCAGGAGAATGGGAGAGACATAAAACTGTGGTTGATTTGTAAAATAAAAAGAAAATTAACTAAAAAATGTAAAAGTTAAAAGAAAAGTCTACAAAGTCTCTAGGTATGACTGAGAGAGTCTGCCTCAAAGAATATGGTAGAGAACAATTCATGAAAATTGTGGACTCCAGCTTCAGGTCTCCACAGGCATATTTACTTGTACAAGAGCATGGACACACACAGGCACACACAAACGCACCATATTTATACACATGAAAAGAAGAAAAAGTTAAAATAAATGTAAGTTAGTAGACTTTAACATGTAGTTTAATATTTCTTGGTATTTTGTTTCCACCAGAAATTGCTTATATCTTTGTACCTACATACCTATGTGTATATGGCCTGTAGATATGAGTATACAAGCATATTTCCATATGTATATTTGCATGAAAATATGCTTATATGTCTGTAAGGCTTCCGGTGTAACTGAGGCACCTGGGTGTGAATATATAAGCATATCTTCATGTGAACTTTTCTTACTGAGACACAATCAATGCTACTTTGTAAGCTCCTGAGTATATTGTGGGTATGGGACCCTCAAGACTGCCTGCTCTTGCCAGTGCAGTAGTAGGCAGGCTGATCTCTGTGAGATCAAGGCCAGCCTGGTCTACAGATCAAGTTCTAGAACAGCCAAGGCTACACAGAGAAACCCTGCCTCCAGAAATAAACAAAACAAAACCATAAAAGCCTGCCTGCCCTTTTATATTTTATACTCTGTTGTATTCATATTTCTGGGGAACATTTGCTACACAAATAAATATATTCCATCTTTTATATTTCAATATGTCTCATTTATATTTGGTTTTTAAAAAGCCCTATACATAATACAGTCTAACTGGGCAAATATTTTCTTATATTATTTGTGTCTTTCCCTACGCAGATCAGTTGAAAATCAAAACCTATAGAAAAATCACTACCCAGAAAGTAAAATAATTTATGAAGTTTCAATAGTGAAAGGTTTTTGGCATAAAAATAATAAATGCCTCAGGAGACAGGTAAGTTTAGGCTAGTTGAAATGTCATGTAATAGGTATATGTGTGTAAGACTCAGGTAAGTGCATCAATAAGGACAATTTTGTTGATACATATGTTATTTATTTAATTAAAAAGATCATTGTTAACATATGCTATTGCTAAATGGAGACTGTTTTGAGTTGTAAAATTATTTTTCTTAAAAGTTAAGCAATTGTCTTATTTAATGAACAGTAAGAAGCATCAGTTATTATCAGAATAACTAATCAGATATTAGTTATTCCGTTTATTGTGCAGATATTGTATGACACACATTTCTTTTTGCCAACTTAAATTAATTTTGAACAAGAATCTCAAAGAAACTATTTATCTTCACTAATCTCACTTGATTGCTCCAGAGAATCATTGTGAACATTGATTTACATTTTTGTGTAGTTGTTCTTCCATTATATGTGAGTTTATAAGTTGCATAAAATTACCATGAATTCTGAATTAATGAACAATAACATTTGGAGCTCCGAGCAATATAGAACAGGTCTGTAAGTCTCTCCTCATTCACTTTTATCTAGTTAGACAGCATAAAATCTTTCTTACCTGCTTCTCTAGGAAGACATTTAATGGGTAGCTTAGAATCACTAACACAGCAACAACACAAGCCATGTCTGAATGAAGCTGATGTTATATCAGCATTTTCTCTATGAGCCTCATTCTATCTTCTTTTGCTTGGCAACAGTGCATCAGTGACTTTTGAGCCTTTTTTCAAGAGCCACCTTTGAGAGGTGAGATGCTCTTTTTCTCTCCCATCTTTTTCTATGCCAGTGTGAGCTCTGTACCCACAGACCTAGCTCCAGTCTTTTGACTTGGGAGTCATCTTTGCATGGACCAGTCAATCATCTCATCCGCCAGATTTATGTGACCAACTCTAGTTTTGGTCACTCAGCTCATGCACTAGCCTAATCCAAGGAAAACCAGATTATCACATCAGAAACACAACCAAAGATACAAGTCCACACGCAAGGTCAAACTGCAAAAATAACCTGGCCATAAGTGTACCCAATTTCATAAAAAGCACAATAATGGAATTAAAGGCATAGATCAGCAAACACTAAACAACAATATGTGATTTTAACACCTCAACAGATATTTTTCTAATAGATAGGTCATTCAGAAAAGAAAAAAGAGAAACCTCATAATTAAATGACATCTTACATCATATGGACTTAGCAAATATCTACAAAATACTCCACAGTAAACACCAAAGAATACACATCCTACTTAGCAGCACACAGAAGCTTCCTTCTCTAAAATAGACCACACGCTCAGACAGAAAGCAAATATAGCAACAAACATAGCAAATAGAGAAAAACAGAAAGAGTTCCATATGGATTATTCAAACATTTTGCAATAAATCTTAAAAACAACACCAAACAAAAGCCCAGTTACTATAAACTTGTAGAGAATAAATAACAAATTATTGAATGATAAATAAATCAATGAAGAAAACATGAGATAAATAATAATATTTTTGAGACAATAAAACTGAAAATACAACAACAAAGCTCTGGAAAACATTAAAAGCAGGTCTACAGGGGAAATATATAGCTCTAAATGCCTACATTAAAAAAAAACACAAATAAATGACTCAATGAATACAATAAAAGAACTTGGAAAAACAAAAGCAAATCAAACCCAGACCCAGCAGATGGCAAGAAAGACTAAAAATCCATGCAGAAATTAATGAAGTAGAAACAAACAAAACAAAAGAATCAAGGAATCTAGGAACTAGTTCTTTCAGAAGACATTTAAGATGTATTGACAGACCATCAGCCTAACTAACCAGAAGAAGGAAATGGAGTATCTTAATTAGCAGAATTAGAAATGAACCTGGAAACATTACAGCAGACACGAAAGAAATTCAGAATATTATTAGGCAGTTTTTCACAACTCATATGACCAACTTTGAGAACCTACTCAATCCAAAATGGTAGAATATCAGATATCTACTTTATGACTCATAACACTGGCAAAATTATGATTATGACATAACAACAAAATAGTTTTATGGTTGGGATCACCATCACCACAACACGAGGAACTGTATTACAGAGGTGCAGCGTTAGGAATGTTGAGAGCCACTGTTATAAGGAAATACATTAAAAATCCATACTTCATTATGGCAGAAAATCTAAAATAAATAGATAAATTTCTTGTTTCATCCAAACTACCAAAGTTACAGCAAGAAGGGCCCAACAAACTAAACAGACCTGTAAGAAAGGGGGAGATAAAAACAGTATTAAAAAAAAGCATCTGGGCTTAAAAAAAAAAAAATCTAGGTCTAGATGGATTCACAGCAGAATTCTATTTGCTTTCAAAGAAGAACTACAAATAGTCCATAAACAAAAACAGAGAAAGGGCATTCCCAAACTCATTTATGCAGCCAGTATCACTCTAATACCCAAGCTAGATAAAAAGACACAGTAAACAAAGCAAAATGACAGACTGATACCCTTGTTAAACATCAAAGCAAAAGTCCCCAGTAAGGTCCTAGGGAAATGTGGTACATATGCACAATGGAATCTAGTTAAGCTAAAAGAAAAATACAGTTACCAGATAAATGGCCGGACCTAAAAAAATTATACTGAGTCAGGTAACCCAGACCCCAAAGGACAAACTTATGTGTCTCATCTGGGGTACATAGCTCCAAATCTTCAGATGTGAGTAGGTGTCAGGGACCAAGACCCTGGCTTGAGCCTCTAGGCCTCTAACAAAAGGCCACCATGGGAACTTACTGAGAAACCAACCACTGAGCCAGCATGACCCTGAGAAAAGTAGATGTTCTCCTAAAGTAAAATAGATGTTCTGGTTTGCTTAACAGTAACTAAGAAATAACTATAAAAAATAGAATAACAGGAACATTCTGTGGCTAGGTTACTTAGCAGCCCTCTAAGGTAACTCTAAAGAATAGAATAACAAGAACATTCTACAGTTAGGTTACCTGGCAACCCTCCCCTGAAACAAGACCAGTCACCTTGCCAACGTTCTGCTTCCCCTGGCCAGCTTCCTGCAGGTGTTTGATGACTACCCCCTCCCCATATTCTGCTTTGGAACTATATAAGCATATTTAGAATCGTAATAAAACTGCAGCTCGATCAGAATTCCATTTGACCTGCTGCCTTCCTTTGCGTCTCCCTTCCCTTCATTCTCTCTCGTAGATGGTCTCCCGTGTTGAAGTCCCGCGGGTCGGGGCAAGTAGGTATATGGAGGAACCATAGCAACCAGGAAACTAAAAGGTACCACAATTGGGATGAGAGGTGAGAAGAGAATAGGAGGATACAGGTAATATGAAGAGAGAAACATAAAATAATAAATAAACAAACAGGAGAGGGCTTCATCTGGGGAAGAAAGAAGGAAGTCAATTCAGTAGAAGGAGGAATGAGGGATAAAAAACCCTAAGGTTGTTTAGTGAAGAAGCCTCAATGAATCAAATAAGTGTATGGATGTGAGGACTACCTATACCTTAAAGGAAACTGTATCACTTGGTCTGCCAATGCTCCTCATATGAACCATGGACTAATACAAACTCCACTACCAGGCACAAGAAACCTGCTTTCTAACATTTGGTCAGGGTTGTCCAAATAACTCCCCAAACAACATAGACTATTGACGTAGCTCTTGTTTGCCTCTCAGATGTTGAAGGTAAGAGCCAGAAGCTGAGGATCTCAAATACTTAGGACACAGGGCTTGGATGATTGGAGCTACATTTGACTCAAAGGCCTCTTTCCTGTGATCCAGCTTCCATGGTACCAAAAGATAGTATGGACTCAGTCAACATGGTGAAGCAACTAATGGTCCAGTTCAGTTGCAACACCTATGAATCACAACAATGACTACCATGGCAAGATATCCATAAAGGTTCAGTAAGTGGGACACACATATTGGTTGTTGTGATCAACAGCTTTTCAATTGGATTAGGGACAGCTCAATCCTAATGAAATCATGCCTGGTGCTAGAAACCTGGCCAGCTTCCTGGAATAAGTGAGATTACAACTATAAGAATTGGTACTATTGTGTTGCTAAACAAACATAATTCCTTACTCCATTCTCAGTCTTATCCTAGGATCCACAGCTGAGGCTAGCTACCACCTCTCCTCAATGAAAATCCTCTTTACAGCAAATGGAAAACATCACAGAAAGCCACGACTGGACACAATGGAGGAATCAATGAATCACCACAGCTCCTGCATCAATGCTTCAGAAACATTCTGAAGGAATGGATAGAAAGGCAAAGAACCAATAATAGGAATTCCTCTGTGAAACAGTCTCTGACAGAAATGGCTGTATCAATGGGAAGAGACCAATGGCAATAAAAATATTAATGGGGAATGGAAGCATTTCACTGGGTCAGATCTCTAGTTCTGCTCACCTGGTGTCTGCTTCTAGAGAAGGAATTGGACTCTCCCTGGAATGAGGACCACGGTGGGTTATCTGGAATGCATTGGTTGGTCATGAAATCATATGCACAGGAACAGTGAAGATGGACTAAGGATGTTGTACTTATATATGTGCGCATACATACATACATATATATGTGTGTGTTTGTATGTTTGTTGTGTTGTGTGTGTACGTATGTGTATATGTATATGTATGTATCTGTGTGTTCTTTTAAAGATACATCTCTATGAAACATAAACCAAAGGGTTTAGGTATAAGACCTGGAATTAGGGATCCATTGACCTTGTCATTTTACATATATTGTATAAAACTCAACATTCTTTCTGCAAGTGTCAAAATTGGCCGAGATGCTTAGAAGGGACAATTTGGATCTATTCAACTGTTTGTTAAAGAACAAACACATTAGTACATTTGCTAACTTATGGTGTTATGGTGTTATTCCTTTCCTAATTTATCTAAGATAAGTAAATTCATAACATGGAAAAAAAACTTAAATGAAAGTTTATAGGCTCAGAACAGATTAAAAAAAAAAAAGAAACTAAGTCAAACATAAGACTTACTCTACCAGAGTTCAATTTCAGTTTGAGATGCTAAATTACTTACTTAAGAATGAAACAGTAGCAGAAAAAGATTCACAGAGAATTCCCTGACCCATAAAAAACTACTTCAGAGTAATGAGAATGTAACTGCTGGCCCTATCACATATCCACATAGGGCGAAAAAAAGACTAATTCAACATTTATTCTTTCCTCCTAGCAAATATTAAAAATAAATTTAATAGATCATAGATGAAAATATATATTACAAGATAAAATTATAGGAGAAAGATAAAATATATTCCCACAGCATTATAATTATTAATGGATTATTTGATGGGATAAATGGTATGTAAGTCATGAAAATTCTCATTACATTGGAGCATGTTGTAAATAACATCTGAAAGTTCAATTTACAAATTGGTAGAGATAGTTGCAGTACATACATTCAACAAAGAATTCATATACAGGATTATAAAAAAAAAAAAAAACTCATACTTCAGTAGAAAGTGGCTGATCCTAAGATAGGATGGTTACGAAAAAAATCATAATAGTCATTAAGCACTTTAAATTTTTTCTTTTCAACTAGCAATAGCAAATCTTTATTAAAATATCAATAAAAACCTGTCTCTACCTTTACCAGCTTGACTAAATTTAGGAATCACAAAAATATCAATTTTCTCCAGAAGGTGGAGCACAGTGAATACTGTTGTTTTTCAGTGGAAACAAATTTTCCTAATCATTTTGAAAATATTTCCTTGGAAAATTCATGCATATCCTATGACTTGCAATTTCCTCATTAAATGATGTGGTATTTACCAAACAAGAATATACACATGTGTACGTACCCTCATGCCACACATAAGAGTATACATAGATAAGTATTGGCAGAAAACAAATCAAATGTCCATCAATAGCCAAGGAATGGAGATACACCACCACAGTAGAACACTTGCTGCGATTAAAATGCCCTTCTTCAATACTTAGCACTTCAAAAAGTCAATTAGGTGTGAGGTGAACAACATTCAATCTACAGCACACAGTGTTGCTGTAGGATCAGTGAAGATGGACTAGCAACATGACAGTGAAATGGGACACCTGGACATAAAAGGAATGTATAATTGTACAACTCAATTTATACCAGTACAAGTAATGTGGGTGAAGATGTTAGGCTGCCATTTACAAGAGAGTTCCCTCCCCATAAAGAGGAAAGCTTAGGAGATCTGGCCCTGCTCCTTCATTGATTTGATATAGGGTAACACTCAGCATTTTGAAATATCACTGATGTAAATAATATAGTCCATTTGTTTATATCAACTCTGTAATAGTTCAAAAATATGCTTTAGTATAAGGCCTTCATCATTTAGCATCAATATAAATATCAAAAGATTACACGTGAAATGATATGGTGTTTATGATTTGCTTCAAAATAACATTGTTAAATTAAGACTACAATAAAATACGTCTTTCTATGCTGTTGATTGCTGAGGCTGGCTAACTGGTATTGATCATTGTATACAAGAAGAAATTAATGAAGATTTGAACAGATAATGAAAACCATTGTGAATTTATTTTTGTTCAATACCTCTTCCCTTTCTGTTCATATTAATTCAACATCAAGATGAAAAGATTAAAAGTCAAATTATGTAAAGTATTTATCAGAATGTGTCTTAATGAACTTTAGGATTTTATACACCCATAGTGATGATATTGGAATTTTCTTTTTTGGTGTCTCTCAAAATATGTTCTTCTAGTTGGTCTCATTTTTTGCAAGCAAACTGTGCTGTGAAATCAGTGACCTCAGAGAACTTTTGAAAACTGCTGCCTTGCTTCAGCATATTACAACAGAGACTGCAAAAAGCAATTTTGATACAAATATACTATTTACCCACAAAGGTACAACATGCTGGAAGTGTCCACTTGCTATAAAACAAATGCAAAAAGCAAAAGGAAAAAATCAATAACACCAACTTAATAAAAATGCCACTTCAAAACCCCAAAATACAGAAATGGTTCTAAGGAATAGGAGCCCAGTGCAACATAAGCAGTAAATTAATGTCACAGTAGGGATTATATGTAAGAACATTCTATTAAAACAGTCTGGCTTTGGATTACGGAATCTAGTAAAGAAACATCAAACTGTGCAAGACAACCCTGGCCAGTGGTTAAATACCAGGCGTTACTGCTAAGTATATTGCACAAAGCAATTTTGTTAGCTACATTTTCTTTACAATTTTAAAGATTATAAGGTCAACAGGGCCATGAAACATATATATGTACACACACAATATATATTATCCTACAATCAACAGGTAACAATTGCATTATGTTTTGAGTGTAAAAAGTGGCCCATATGTTCATGGGTTGGTATTGGTTAATGGTGTTATATTTTGTATCACTGTGAAATGTTTAGGAGGCACTCCTAAACAATCCTGGGAGAAATTGGGTCAGTTGGGTTTGGCTTTGAGTTTATCCCTTTTTCATGGGAGATGAAATATATCTAGACAACCTCTTATTTCTGCAGCCATGCCTCTAATTTGCTTGCATGTGTTTCCCAAGCCTGGGAAAATCTGACGTGTCCTTTAGCTTAATGATAAAACATGCTATCAAATATAGAGGGCACTCTGTTTTCACCAAAAGGTGAACATCAACAAGGTAATGTCATCTTGCAAAGCAGGAGTTTATGCCAGGAAATTAGACTAACACACAGTTGTTTTCCTGTTGTCAATATAATTTGTGTGATTCATGCCATTAGACAGATGTTGCTTGACAATCTTGAAGAAGTCTGCTCAGCAGAAGGCAGTATGCTTCACATGTTGCCATTACTCTTGAGAGTTAGGGATGCTCCCTATCTAGTCAACAAATCCTCTGTCTTATGACTCATTTCTTGCATTTGTATAGTATGCATTTGACTCATTTGTAAATGTAAATACTATATATATATGCATACACACACATACATACACTATCTTGGCCATATCAGATATTTGGCTAAACATTATTCTGAATATATTTGTCAGAGTTTTCTGAATGAGATTATCAGCAGAACTGTAGAGTAATTATCCCAATTATCCTGTTCAGTGGGATGGTCCTCTTCCAAGCCTCAGGAGCCCTGAATAAGAGGAAGGCCTGTGGGAGGGGGGAGTATTTCTTTACTCTGTTTGTCACTTAGCTGTGGCAGGGCCTTGTTATAGGAAGTTCTTTTGAGCCCGGTAGTTTGTGTCTGGTTGGGGCGCGGTGGAGGTTTGTAACTTGGTCTGCGCTGCAGCTTTTGTCCCCCAAAGAAATGAATCACAAGCTTATATTACTTTAAACTGTTTGGCCCATATCTTAAGCACATTACTAGCTAGCTCTTTCATCTTAAATCAACCCATTTCTACCAATCAATCCACCACGTGGCTCAGCCCATGCCTGGCCTGTACCTCTTACATGTCTGTTTCTCTTGGGGGTCAGACGGAGACTGACTAACTCTACCCTTCTCCTACCTGTATGCTTTCTGATTCTCCACCCACTTCTATGGTGCTCTACATAGGCCAAAACAGTTTTTTATTTACAGCACACAGAGAACATTCCCACCACATCTCCTCTTTTCTGTCTAATTAAAAAGGAAGGTTTTAAATAATTGTAGAGTCTCTGTTCTACTCATTGCTTGGCACCTGTGCTATCTCAGGCCTCCTGCTACCTTGTTCTAACCCTCTGGATTTATTATCAGTTTGTACCCTGAGAATGTTGAGTGGTGGGCACATGGCCAGCTGGGCTTTGCACATTCTTATGATCTCATGTGTTTTTTCTTTTTTCTTTTTTCTTTTTCTTCTTTATTTTGTATTTATCAAAAAAAAAAAAAAAAACAGTAAAAAGAATTTAAAAATGCCGAAGAGTTAACAATAACTATACAGAGGATAATAGGCACAGGAAGTTTGAGGAAGCAATACAGGAAGAGATGATATTAAAGAAATGAGGAGGCCGCAGGGAGACATATCCTTCTCAGGCAGCCAAGGGGGCTGCACACAGCATCTCTATAGCTTTTGAAGGGCTATACCAGGACCACAAACCTTAAAATGAGAAGATGACTGCACAAACTCTGCTGGGAGTTGGGATCATCAGCTTTGGCAAGATGATGGCAACAGGGCTGTGCTACAACATGATGTTCTGTGTGCTCCTTGCATCCGATGGTAGGTCACAGGTGAAACAGCAGACCAATGAGGTGAAGAACATTCTAGGTTTTTGTTTAGGCATAGAGAATACAGAACTACCATTTCCTTGATGTAAATGATCAAGGGTCATGTGCTCTGCAAATCACCCCTTTCTATTATCTGAAGCAACTTAAACCAATCAATGTGTAGCCAAGTGAGAGTCTAAGTTTGCATTCATCTGTTAAAGAATAGGGAGAAGGTCAGGAGAGAACTAAGGATGTGAGAAACAGCAAATGATGCCTCAGGGAACAGTGAGAAATAACTGTTTTGAGAGGGACATTTTCTACCCCCAGCATCCCTACAAATACTATGTTTTCAACTGAAGTTGAAAATCTGTACTTCCTAGGCACTACAATGTGCAAGTATGGGATGAAGAGATGGGATAGAAAGAGAAAAGCTGAACGAAGAGGCAGATCTGAAGACTTAAAGGGTGGGGAGAAACAGTCTGATGTGAAGCTACCTGAGATCATGGTGAAGTCCTCGTTCAAGCAGCTACTGAGGGCCATGACTGGGTCCATGGCCATGAAGCAGAAGGGGCTGTGTCAATGGCCATGGCACATGTCACCACCAAAGTCTATGTGGAAGTCTCTGGTCTAGACTGCCATCTGGGACCATGTTGATATCCCAGGGTTGAACAGAGCTGACCCCACCCCTCAACCTATGCAGCTCTAGGGTGAGCTGGCCCCTCCCCTTATCAGCTGCAGCATTCTGAAGACTGGGCCCTGCACCTTGCCTGGGCAGCACAGTAGAACTGTCCCTGGTGGTGTGGGTGTGAGTGAGCTGGCCCTCAGGGCTTGAGAACAGGAGAAATGGCCCTGTCCCTTGCTGCCTGCTTCATTAGGTGAGCTAGCCAGGCTGTGCTGGAGAGCTCTCTCTGGTGATGAGGGAGAGCTGGAGGGCTGATCAACCCAGCCACTACCCAAGCCCAGGACCAGGGCTATAATTTGGCCCACAAAACATCCACCTCATCTATGAACTGTTGAAGCATGTGAAGGGGTTGTTCTGCAGATCCAAAGCTGCAGGATCTCCATGTCTCAGGGCAATAAGGAATATCGAAGAGGAGTCCCAGTGAGGGTCCAGTATCGACAGACTGGCAGAAGCCTGAGGCCTCAAATCATGACTCACTGCAATGAACACTTGCAAATAAAGATGTATGAACTATAGGGTATATTGTGTGACTCACTGTGTCACACTACAGCTTTCACAATGAGATTTTTTTCTTTTAAATTTTATTTTATTTTGTTTCTTGGAGGTTGTTGCAAAGGCAAAGAGGTAATACAAAGAGATGGGAACATAAACAGATTTGGGGTCCATGATATAAAATTCACAAAGAATCAATAAAATATTTTTTAAAAATCTGAACAAAAAAAAGGAAGGTTTTAATTTTTATATAGCAAAATTATATATAGAACAGCTCTCAAGCAGAAATTATAGTCACAATATCTAGTCTATTTGTATTTACAAAATTAAAGAGAATATTTTATTATTTATTTTATCATGGTGCTCTACATAGGCCAAAACAGTTTTTTATTTACAACACTCAGAGAACATTCCCACCACAGGGCCTCTTTCTGCTTCAGACCTGGACTGTAGTGTGCCTTCCTGTGTATATAACATAAGCTGACTATGCTTTACATGCTGACATGTCATGAGCTTAATGGGCTTAAAGTGCAGCTTACTCTTCACTGATATAGGTATATGTCTTATGGAACATTTGACAAATGATTATAAATAATAGAAATTACCACATGCTATATATTCAGCTATAGAATATATGTAGAACAAGCATTTATTGGTACACATTTTCTATATCATAAAAATTTATGTCACATTTTATCTATTAGAAGGGATGTTTGATGAATCTTTGTCAAGATTATCACAGTGAATACTTTCTATGGTCTATTTATGAAAGAAGAACCAAAACCACTACAATAATAAAGCTCATAAATGGTGATATTGAAGATGCATATTTTTTAAAAGAAAACTAAGTATATGTAAACGATTTGAGTCAATAATAGTGGGTAAATACTTTAGTTTTTAAGAATGAACCATACTTCTTTTGTATTTAATTTAACTTAAAACATTTCCATTATATTTTTGTCAGAAAAATCTAAGATATTACCTTGCTGTAGAAAATTAACTTCCCAAATAGTAGAACTTAATGTTAATTTAACTTAATAAATATCATACATAGCACATCATAACTATTTATCATTAAACCAAACAAGCTCTCTTTGAAACTGAGAGAATTAGAGTAAAAGAAGAGAAATGTTCTCTGATGTTTTCTTTGTGTGTGTGGTTTAACTTGACTAAAATTTAGTAGCTGGTTCCTACAGGAAGAGAGAATCATTAAAATGTTTTGACTATTATGATAGAATCTAAGGGAAGCTGAGGTGGCAATGGAAATGACCCACTACAAGATACAAATGCACTTAAAATACTATGAGAATATTTTTGCAAATATTTCTGTGGTTTAGTTGTGTGTCTTTTCAATACTAACTTGGTACATGACAGTGATGTCATGATATCACATGTAGTAAGTGTGTATGTTCTCACACCCAGCTGGCTGCATGCTGGACCCAATTTGTGGTCCAAGACAACAGGTGTTACTCACCTAATTTGTGATTTTGTGAAGCCAAAATGTTAACATCTTTCAAAGAAATCTTTAATAAAAAAGAAGCTCAAAATTTTAGGAGCCCTTAAAACAGAATATTGTACAGATTCAATAACAATTAGTGATTAAAAGAGCCATGAATTTAAAAGAGAATAAGTAGGGGAAGATGGACGGCTCTCCAGGGAAGATACAATATCAAAAATTTCAAAAAGATATGGAAGAAAAAGAACGAGTACAAGATAACAGTACAAGATAAACACTGGTGTAAAAGCTAGTATTGAAGGGTTAGATCAGCCATGGGGACATGAAGAAACATGGCTGAATATAAAGCTAAATAAGAAATCCAAGTAAGAAACTGTATCTTCTAATTCAAAGATGAAAAGCTCTCTATCAAATGCCAGCAACTACACAATACTCATGTTGATGAACAGGTACCTTTCATTACTACATAGACATCCCCTTGACAGTATGGCATTCTGTAAAAAAGGCTATTAAAATTATAATACATATTATTACCATATATATGTTGTATCTGATAAACTTGTCTTAATAAAAACTGTATTTAATGATGTGTCATCAGTGTCCTATAATTTACTCTGTATTCTACTTTAAGCCTATCATAAATAATTTATTTTAGTGGCTACTCTAATGCATTCAAGAGAGAATCCTGGTTATTAATCTGATAAAGTTTTATAAGAATGGAAAAATGTGTTTGTTAAAGAGAAAACTATATAAAATGAACATCTGCAAACATGGTGGTTTAATTTATATTTGTTTGGGTGTTACACAGGCTTCAACTGTTTTCATCCTGTTTATCTATCATGCTGTGCTAAACAGTTTCCATTGGTTTTAATACACAGAATCCTTAGCAATACTTACAAGTCTTGGAATTTAGGATTATCTTAATATGAATATGGTAGTAATACATTATTAATAGTTTCATGATAAATTTTCATAGTGAAACATTGGTACATATTTAATTTTGATAACTATTTTTGGAAGTGTATTTGGGTGAAGGTGGGGAATACCGGACAAAGGGGGAGGTTGCTTATAGTGTTTAGCAGGATTCACTGTAATGTTCTTGCTTCCTTTAATTTTTAGTAAGTACCTTAAAATGTTGGTTCCCTTTTCTGATGAATGGACCCAAGTTTCTTAGAAAGTAGTATTGTTTCTATGTTTATAGACAGGAATCATTCATTCTGAAAATGGACCCTATGTCAGAATTCCAAAGGCCCTTTTCTTATAGTAATTTATTTACAATATGCTCCTCTTATCAAATTGTGATGTTACTATTGATACTTACTGATGCAAATGATATTTATTATCCACTCCTTATACTTTCAGAAAATATGATTTGAAGGAATGGAGAAGCAGTGTGTATTTAATTTTATTATTGATATTTTCCTAGATACTAAAGCTTTCTCATGTTTTTTTTTACCTCATATGGTGAAGTTCCACATTTTCTTTTTTGATTTTTTATTTTGAATAAAGTCATATTTTTTATCCATGTATTTCCTTGTTCAAACTCCCTTCCTCCTCTTGCCCCTCTCAATCACTCTCTCTTTCCCTATCACAGAGGAGGATTCTTGGCTTCTGACTTCCATTTGCCACATGTTTTCAGAGAGGTTCGGTAAAACTTGATGACATAACCCTAACCCTAACCCTAATCCTAACCGTAACTGTAACCCTGATCCTACAACCTCAACCATCACATGAAACAATGGGGACAAAATGTTTGAGCTTATGTGGAGGTATGCAGAGGTTTTTAGTAGGCTATTTTACAGAAATAATTAAAAATTTTTTACCATTAATGAATTTCAATGTCAGCAATTAGAACTATATTGTTATAATAAACTGATGTTATTCCACTCAATATCAGAAGAGGTGCAGCTACTTAAATAATAAGACCTCTGAGTAATTCTCTTATAAAATATTAGGAAGTAATATTTAAAAATGGTTCGGGGGCTGGAGAGATGGCTCAGCGGTTAAGAGCACTATCTGCTCTTCCAGAGGACCTGGGTTCGATTCCCAGCACCCACATGGCAGCTAACAACTGTCTGTAGTTCCAGTTCCAGGCAAACACCAAGGCAAATAAATAAATAAATAATAAATAAATAAAGTTTTAAAAATGGTTTGAAGGATTATTTATTTATTTTCATTCTTTCTTTATTTTCTTCTTTGATTATTTATTTATTTATTTGAGGCACTATAGATAGACCCTAGAGTCTCCTAATTGCTAGACTCCCACTTATATCTGATAACATGCTATGTTCTCTTACCTTCTCTTTACACTTACACTGAGATATGCCAACAGCCTTCCCTTTTTACCTATTAATTTTTTTTCTATCCATGTATATCCTTATTCAAGGTCCCTTCCCCCTCCCACCACATCAGGTCATTCTCTCTTCTCTACATCTCCGCATCTCCTCCCCAACATGGGCAGGAGGTACCAAGGTTCCAAGGTCCCAATAATGTTCAGTTCAGCATCCACTCCTGGCAGATCCAGTTTTGTCCCCCCCCAACATCAAGACTGAGTGACGTGTTCCTCTAGGGGGAGTGGGATCCAAGGTGTTTCAGATCCCAAGCTGTTCAGTGATTGTGGTTTGCCGCTTGGGCATGCTTGGTTTTTTTTCCTGTTTGTTTGTTTAGAGACCACTAATGAGTGAGTACATCCCCTGCTTATCTTTCTGAGTTTGTGATACCTTGCTCAGGAGGATATTCTCCAAATCCATCCATTTGCCTGCAAATTTTAAGATATCATTTTTTTCCTGCTGAGTAGTACTCCATTGTGTAGATATAACACAGTTTATTAATCCATTCTTCAGCTGTGGGGCATCTAGGTTGTTTCCAGGTTCTTGCTATTACAAATAATGCTGCTATGAACATAGTTGAGCTAATACCTTTGGAGTGTAACTGTGTGTCTTTAGGGTATACACCCAGAAGTGGTATTGCTGGGTCCTTGGGGAGATTGATTTTCAGTTTTCTGAGAAACTGCCATACTGCATTCCAGAGTGGCTGAACAAACTTACACTACCACCAACATTGGAGGAGTGTTCCCCTTGCTCTGCATCCTCTCCAGCATAGGCCATCATCTGTGTCTTTTATTTTAGCCAAATTGACAGGTGTAAGGTGGTATCTCAAAGTTGTTTTGATTTGCATTTCTCTGATGGCTAAAGATGATGAGCACGTTTTTAAGTGCCTTTCAGCCATTTGTAATTCTTCGGCTGAGAAGTCCCTTTTTAGTTCTGAACCCCATTTTTTGAATGGTTTATCCAAGGTTTTAGGCTCTAGATTCTTGAGTTCTTTATATACCTTAAAGATCAAGCCTCTATCGCTTGTAGGGTTGGTGAAAATCTTTTCCCATTCTGTAGGCTGTCATTTTGTCCTATTGACAGTGTCCTTGACTTTACAGAAGCTTATCAGGTTCAGGAGATCCCACTTAATTGATTGTTGATTTTAGTGTCTGTGCTACTGGTGTTATATTTAGGAAGTGGTCCCTGTGCCAATTCGTAGAAGTGTATTTTCCACTTTATTTTCTATCAAGCTCAATGTGGCTGGTTATATGTTGAGGTCTTTGATCCACTTGGATTTGAGTTTTGTGTAGGGTGATAGGTTTGTATATATTTTCATTTTTCTACACATTACCTTCCGGTTATGGCCACACCATTTGTTGAAGATATATTTTTTCCATTGAATATTTTTGGCCTCTTTGTCAAAAATCAGGTGTTCATAGGTTTTGTGTAGGTTAATGTCTGGGTCTTCATTTTGATTCCATTGATCCACAAGTCTGTTTTTATGCTAGTACCAGGCTGTTTTTATTACTGTAGCTCTATAGTATTACTTGAAGTTGGGGGTGGTGATGCCTCCTGAGGGTTTTTTTTTTGTGAAAAATTGTTTTGTCACTCCTAGTTTTCCTGTTATTCCAAATGAAGTTGAGTATTGTTCTTTGAAGGTCTTTAAAAAATTGTGTTTGTATTTTGATGATAATTGCACTGAAATTGTAGATTACTTTTGGTAAGAGTGCCATTTTTTACTATGTTGATCCTACTTATCCAGGAATTTGGGAGATCTTTCCATTTTCTGATATCCTCTCGAATTTCTTTCTTCAGTGATTTAAAGTTTTGTCAAATAGATCTGTTACTTCTTTGGTTATAATTACTCCAAGGTATTTAATGCTATTTGCAGCTATTATGAAGGGTAATGTTTCCCTTATTTCTTTTTCAGCTCTTCTATCTTTAGTGTATAGGAGGGCTACTGATTTCTTTGAGTTAATCTTGTATCCTGCTACATTGCTGAAGGTGTTTATCAGCTGTAGAAGTTCCCTGGTAGAATATTGTGGGTCACTTATGTATATAGTCATATCATTTGCAAATAGAGATAGTTTCACTTCTTTTCTAATTTGCATTCCCTTAATCTTCTTTTGTTCCCTTACTGCTTTAGCTAAAACTTCGAGAACTATATTGAATAGACAGGGGAGAGAAGACATCCTTGTCCTTTTCCTGATTTTAGTGGGATTGCTTTGAGTTTTTTCTCTACTTAGTTTGAGGTTGGCTGTTGGCTTTTTGTAAATTGCCTTCATTATATTCAGATATTTTCTCTGTATTTCTGATCTCTTCAGGACTTTCATCATAAAGGACTGTTAGATTTTGTCAAAAGCTTTTTTAGCATCTAAGAAGATGATCATGTGCTTTTTTTTCCCTTCCATATGTTTATATGATGGATGACATTTACAGGTTTTCATATGTTGAACCATCCCTGCATTTCTGGAATGAAGCCTACGTGATTGTGTTAAATGACTTTTTTTTAATATTTTGTTGGATTTGATTTGCCAGAATTTTATTGAGAATATTTGCATCAATGTTCACGAAGAAAATTGGTCTGTAATTCTCTTTCTTTGTTGCATCTTTGAGTAGCATGGGTATCAGGGTTATTGTGGTCTCATAAAAAATGTTTGGCAATATTCCTTCAGTTTCTACTGTATGGAACAGTTTGAGGAGTATTTCTATTAGCTCTTCTTTGAATATCTGGGAGAATACTACAGAGAAACCATCTGGACCTGAGCTTTTTTTTATTAGGGAGACTTTCAATGACAACTTCTATTTCCTTTGGTGCTATAGGTATGTTTAGGTCTTTAATCTGATCTTGATTCAATTTAGGTAAGTGGTATCTGTTCAGAAAGATGTCAATTTCTTCTAAGATTTCTATTTTTATGGAGTATAGATTTTTAAAGTATGACCTGATAATTCTCTGGTTTCCCTAGGGGTCTGTTGTTATGTCCTCCTTTTCATTTCTAATTTTCTTGATTTGGATACTCTTTCTTGCTTTTTGGTTAGTTTGGATAAGGGATTATCTATCTTTTTGACTTTCTCAAAAAACCAACTCTTTGATTCATTAATTCTTCATATTGTTCTCTTTGTTTGAAATGTTTTAATTTCAGCTCTAAGTTTGATTATTTCTTGCTGTCTGCTCCTTTTAGGTGAGTTTGCTTCTAATTGTGCTAGGGCTTTCAGCTGTGCTGATAGTTCTCCTGCACGAGATTTCTCTAGTCTTTTCATGTTGTCATCTAGTGCTATGAATTTTCCTCTTTAGACTGTTTTCTTTGTGTCACGTAATTTTGGGTATGTTGTGGACTCATTTTTGTTTAATTTAAGGAAGTTTTTGATTTTTAAGATGTTAATTAAGGCATAATTTGTGGTATATTTGTGATGTCAACATTTGTAATATAATTTGTTTATTCAGAAAAACCTAAAGTTATTTTAACATGTCATATTGACTTCCTTAAATTGTAAGTGGCATTTATTTAGAGTTATAAAGTATCTTTCAAAATTTTATGTTATTAAGAACAAAGCGCATTAGAAATTGACCAAGCACAAAATTTTTAATTGACTATGAACCTCCTAGGTTAATTTGTATTGAGTTTTATAATGCATGTATGGAAAATTTCCCCAGAAAAACAGACATCTGATCAAAGAGGACTAATATAATGTTGCCTCATTAATATGATCCCAGGCTTTCTAGGCCATGAAGAGTACAATAAACATTCTCCAATGGTGTAATGCCCTAAAATGAATAAATGCACAGAGTTACTTCATCACTTTGTTCCTGCTGATGTTTCAGTATGAAAAAAAAATGTTTGCTTTATTGACATTGCTGATCATAATTATGTAATGTATTTGTTTCTTTAAAACCTTGCCATGCCTAAAATTCTTTTGAAATACTACAAAAAGATCCCTAATTATGAAATAATTTGTTTTAAATCATGCAAGACATATACTAAATATATGTTTTTTATTATTTCTAGTTTCAATTCACTGTGTGTATTTCTTTAATCTGATGATGTATTGTGAGAATTCCAATATTTATATTAAGAATTTGAAGCAAATAGAATAAAACAGAACTACATTTAAAAATAAAAATACAAGTTACAATTTTAACATCAATGAAAACCCAAACTGAGCGCAATTGTAGCTCCTTTCTAAAATCTATGCCAGTTTTCCTATATAAGCTTTTGTTGGATATATTATTAATTTATTTTTGATACCTAAAAACTGTTGATTCATAGGGAAACTATCTACCTGATTAGTTTTATATCTCCAAAACATTTGATCCAATGCACTCAATACTAACACTGTAGGAACATTGCAATGATTCCCTAACTTTGCTGAAAATTGAGATTATAATTACCTTTAAATCCAAAGCATAATCTAACTAAAAATAAGTGCAACAAAATTCCACTTTAGTAAGTATTGTGATCAGTAACTCATAGTTGAAAACAAAGTCACTCTATTCTAATGAAGTTACAAATAAAAACATCATAAATTAGTTTAAGGAAACAAGTCAAATACTTGCCCAGACTTGAACTCTGTATATCTTCTCAGTGAACTTCTGTATACATAGAGTCCCATTCCAAAGCCATGGAGCTTCATTCATAGATATATCATTTGTATCCATTTGTTATTTGATTACAAAAATATTTTTTAAAATATTGAACTTCTATTCAGTAAACTTGGTAAATTCACTTAAAACTAATAATTCACTTTTAGATATGTTCTGCTTTGAACAGTCTACAACATTTAGTGTAAATCGTGACTTTTATGTTATTTTCTAAATATATGGGAAATTTGATATGTGTTATCACTGATCTTTAGCTCAAATGTAAGGTGTTTATAACACATTTTGTTTGATTTCAGTCATTTGGGATGTATTTATAGATCTATAAATATCAACATTTGGTAAATTATTGTCCTATTTTATATTTTTAAAAACTATTAGTCCTGTGTTTGCTAAATAAAATACTTTATATGAATCCAACAGAATAATTTTGCTAAGTTCTTTGCTTACTCTATTTGATACTCTATTTGATTTATGCTTCTATTTCTTATCTTTAAATGCATTACAAAGAGAATTGACACACTAGTTTCTATTTCTTCTCTAACAAAACATAACTAATTTGGAATCTTGAATAGAATTTGTTTTCTCTTATACAGTTATTTTGGTTAGCATGACAGTTTCAAAAAGCTGAAAGCAGCTGTATGTAATTCTAGGTTGTTCTCCAAAGAATCAGGGAAAGAATGTACTCCTTTTTTTTTGGGGGGGGGGAGGCTGAAATATCAGAGAGAGGAAGCACCACAGTCAATTCTCAGTCAAGTCTTGCAACTTCCTCAGCCTCGCGCCTGGTTGCTTCTGCCAGTAGCTTCTCCCAGTCCTTCTGTTCTCTCTGGGATCTACAAGCCCTTATACACCCTATCCCATTCAGGTCAGGATTAAAGGTGTACAGCCTTGAACTCACAAAAACAGAAGAAGTTCTGTCTCTGGAGTTGTGGGAATACACTCTTAAGGTTATCTAAAATGGCCTCAATTACTTGGTTGCTTTTTCCCTTTAGAATTGAGGTACTGAATTCCTTGGCATTCCCTGCTTAGGTTTCTCCCCAGCAATCAGAGTGTATCTTCACTAGGGTAAGCAAGGGTGGCTCAGGACATTTTATGCCATCTTTTCTTAATCTCTTCTCATTTCTCTCCTGTCTTCTCCCTCTACATTTCTCTGACTCTACACAAGCAAAAATTTCCTTGTCTACCTAAATATGAGTGTATACACACATATGGATTCCAGAGTAGCAAGCATTTATATATCATATATGCATATGCACACATATATGTCCATATGTGTATTGTACATATATAATGTTTTATGTTAGGTCATAGTATTTAGGCCTACTGTCTCTTTAACAACCTGCCACTTCTCTGTGGTATGAAACTGAGTTCTTCTTTTCTATATTTTCTTAATAACAAACTATTATGGACTTTGATCAGTCTACAGTCTATTCTGCCTCTGTACTAATTCTCTAGCTTCTTCCCTTCTTCTTCTATTATCCAATAATGTTTCTACCCTCCACTTTCATGGATACCAAGTTTTCTCTTCCATTTATGAAGAAGGGTTTGTTGTATATTTCTTTCTATATCTGGCTTATTTTATTTAATTATTTCCTGAACTGTCTATTTTGTTGTTGTAAATTACATGGTTTCACGATGTATGATTGAATAATACTAGGTTTTGTATGGAAACTATTGTTTTTCCACTTCTGCATGAATAATAGTACATCAATTGATTTCACACTTTGACTATAATGACTTTGTCAGAGTAAACACTGGAGGCTAGGTATCTTTTTTGATCCACTGATTCCATTTCTGCTTGTTACAAACTCAGCCTTGTACAGCTGAATCTTACCATTATTAAGTGTTTTGGGGGTTTTCCTTACTGATTTCCATGATGGATTTGCTAATTGTTATTCCCATCAATAGTGTGCATATTTCCTCCTCCTTACCTCCTGATCATCATGCAATTTCTCATTTTTTGATACTAGCCATTAAATTAGCATATAACATCCCCTATGATATTTATGTTACTGAAATTAATGATATTAAACAACATTTTTCATATTCTTATTGGTCACTTTTACGCTTTTCTTAGAAAATATCTATTGAAATTTTGCCAAAGTTTTAGTATTTTATTGTTATCATTATTATTTGACATTAAATTTTCCTAGTTCTTCTTTGATCATGCATTGTAATTCTTCATTAGTTAGTTTTTCACTCTTTTTAAATTTAAAATTACTTTTAAGCTAAATTCTAATCAGAGTTTCTCTTCCCTGAACTCATCCTCACCCCGACATTCATAGAACTCAATTCCTTTTCTTTCTTTCTCTCTTTGGAAAGCAAACAAACAAAATTAAAAACAAAAACAGGGAAAAAGCACATGAAACACAGAGATGCATAAACAAAACCCATAAAAACACAAGATTGGATGCTATAATATACAAACAGAAGAGTACTAAGACAAAAATATCCAAATAAAGCAATATGAGAAAAAAGTCAAAAATGCCATTGAGATCATTTTGTGTTAGACATATACTGCTACCCTTAAGTGTAGTTAATATGCCCAGTGAGACTTTACTAGGGAAAATTAATTATTTTCCTTCACAAGTGGGTGTCAGTTGCAGAAAGCTTCTTGGTTAGGGGTGGGAGATAATGTCTACTTCCCCTTCCCAGACCTGAAACGTCACTGTGGAAGACAGTTGTCAATTATTTTATTTATCCTCGCTGTTGTTTGTACTTCACTGTGTGGATGCTCTGTCTTTGATATGACCCCATGTGTCTACACTGGCTTTTTTTCTGCACATCACAGCATTTCCTGACATTTTGAAGTATTTTGTTTTCTGTTCCCTTCTAGTCCTTCTATGTCTTCAGTGTAACTCTGCATCCAGGCCATCACCAGCTTCCTGCACACAGGCTGTTTCTATGGATAACTGCAGCTTAGTCAGTAGAGATTGGGAAACCTTTGGGATCTGTCTATAAAAAGATGAATGGACTTCTGTTCTCTCCTGTGGGATGGTTTAACTCAATGTCCTATCTCTGACCCATAACAGGCAAGTAAAGAAGAAGGAGCCTTTCTTCAAATACCTATATATTTTTCGCTTTCCAAGATTTTATTTTTGATTACTAGCTTTATTTCGTTGTAGAAAGTACATGATAAGATTTTATCTCTTAACATTTTGGGATTTTTGTGGCTCAATGAACAATTCTGGAGAGCAACATATTTTAAGGGTATATGTTGGTTATACTGGGCACCTGAGTATACTAAGAAAGCACCTCCAATTGTCTTTAATAGAATAAGTCATGCCTGCAAATTTCTTGTGCCAGGTCCGGGTCTTTTGAGGAAACTTTTATTTCAGCTACCTCTGTGTTTTAATTTCTTTCTATGATTACAGATTTTTCTAGTTCTGATTGTATTCTGCCAATTACTACCTTATCATGAAGTTTTGTTTATAATTATGAATGCAAATTTTATTTTGTACTTTGGGGGGGGCAAATGGGTATTTACCATTATGAATAGTTTTGCACATTCATCTACAGTCTTTGTTGTCTTATATGACTGTTGAAAAATGTTATTTTATTCTGTTTTGTGTGTGGGTATCTTGTAGCATATATATCTGGGCAGAGGTGTTTGCTGTGCCTATGGAGGCCAGAACAGGGCATCATATCTTCTAGAACTGGGAGTTATAGTCTGATCAGCCTATGGTTTTGGCATATTTCTAGCTAGCTCTTGCTCTTAAACTAACCCATGATTCTCATCTTCTTCAGCTATACTCTTGGTACCTTTTCTTGGAGTAGCATAGTTGTCCTCTGCATCTGCTGGCTTCTCCACTGGTCTTGTTGGTATCTCTGCAGCATTTCTACTCCGTTCTTCCTGTTCCTAGAGTTTTCTTAGTCTAGTAGCCCCACCCACACTTCCTGTCCAATTGGCCAATCAGCATTTTTATTAAACCAGTAGGTGGGACAATTACTTACAATATAACAACATAATCCCACTACAATTTTGTCTGCTTGTTTTAAAGTAATTACTGATATATATTAGTATAAATTTACTAACTTAAATGTGCACATTTTGAAATTCTCTCTGTTTTTTCTGTTTTCTTGACTAAGAATGGTTATTTGTTTATATTATAAATAATAAATTATATAAAAATTTTACATCATTTATTTCATTTACACTCTAGGGAATGAAGATTTTAAAAATACTTCTCAGGAGTAGTCAATCTTTCATAGATTTGTAAGTATAGTATTTATTTATATCATATATATTCATGAATATAATCAATGTTTTATTCGGTCAATATTCAGAATTAATCACATATATTTATATTCTTATTTTTCTTATTTAACTTACAAGGAAATCTCATTAGAAACAGAAGATTTTTTTATTTTGTGTGCTTGGACATAAAGGTGATTAGTCACCATCCCCAAAGAGATACACTGCACAGAATGGCAAGGGTGCTAAGACTATAGCATGGGAACATCTTGAAGTGAGCATTAAATTATTTAGATGAGGGAAATACAATCCCCTTACACTATTATGCGTTATTTTTTCAATTGTACAGGAAAATATATTTATATATAAGCTGGAAAAGAAATTTTATTTTCATTCTTATGAATCCACTTTCTGTAGGCCTCATACCTTAACTATTTACACTGTGGTTTTGATCACTATGTTAGGTCTTTGCAGTTGGCATGACAACACTTGGTGGGCAATGGCTACTAGGATTCAGAGTATGACAATGTTGTTTTCATATGGACTTTTTTTCATAACATTCCTACCACTGAATTTGTTTTCAGAATTTCTCTGTAGGACAAGTTATTTTGGAGGTGTCAATATGCTAGACTGAAGAATCTGCTTTTAGAATTTAAATTCCCTACATGTCTGTCTTATAATAGAGATAGTTGTGAACCTACAATCTCATGTTTGCAGGGATCACAGAAACTTTCTGCTCACTGAGTGCGAAATGTATATAGTTATTATTCACTAGTCACTAGTCAAAGTTTTTATTTCACAATTGCAACAGTTTATATAAAAGTATGAGGATTGTTCTTTCAGAGACCATCTAATTTATTTAATATGCTTAGGAACATTAATTGGCTACTTTGACCTATCATACTGATATCTCTGGCTTCCCGGTATGAGTTCTTTATTTTCTCATGTCAGTATGTTCAGATTGATTTTAAAGTAATTTTGAAGATGTTTGTTGTCATTGCTGTTTTGAAATCAAAATATAATTCTACCATTTCCATTTTTTCCTTCATTCAACTCTTCCAATGAATTTTCCCTGACCCCCACTGGCTCTCAAATTCATAGCTGCTGTCCTCTTTTTGGTCTAACTTATTGTCATACACCAAATATATAAGTATAATGTTCCCAGTCCATATAATATAACTTGTATGTATATGAGTTTAGAGCTGACTACTGGGTATTGGATAGCCAATTAGGATCTTCATCCATGGGAAAGAGTATTATCCCCCCTTCATAGCATTCTTTAGGTGCCTATAGTTCTTTGTCTAGGGCTGGGACCCAGTAAGATTCTCCCCTTCTGTGTCAGCATGTCAGTTGCTGTTATCTTTTGGCAGGTATTTTTAAATACCCAGACTATTGAGGTTTTTTGAGTATAACTTGCCTAAGCTTTCTAACAGATACAATCTCACAGCAGAAATTCTGTTCCTCTGGCCCTTGCACTCATGTTTACAGCAACACACCTTAGTACTATGTGATATTTATCTTTTCTTTTAAAAAATACAAACATGTTGCATAAATTTTTATGTATTTACTTGATTGTATGCTGTTATTTCAAAAGGCATTTTAGAGGTGGGATATCTGTAAATATGTTTTAGGAGGTAGAAGTTATAGATATGGTATATTAAGAAATTTTACAGTATGTATATGTGTATTCTTGAAGACATTATTGTTGCTAAAGATGTGTCTCCTGAATTAGCTTAAGAATGAACTGCAATTTTATTCTCCAAATTATTTTTAAACCAACTAATATAATTACTTGATGACATAATAGTTTAAAGTTGTGTCACTAATTACTCAAAGATAAAAATCTTTGTATATCTCAAGTTTTACTTGATGGGATGCATAATGTAAAATCACCAAATAATAAATAAAATATTATGCTGAGAAAAAAGAAATTATAACCTTTGTCATAACCATCATTTAGAATTTAAATATTAGTGATTTTGGTGAATTTTTGACATACTACTAGAAAAACATACTTACAAAGGAGATTAGCACCTAGAATTCAACATATCTGTAAATGTGCTCATTTTTAACATAATAATGTTCAGTATTATTCTAAGAATAAGTCTTGATACTTAGTTCTGATTCAGAAATACAATAATATGCTTACCCCAGTCTATAGGATAAATTATTAGTCAGTAGTGAAGGAAGACCAAAGGAAGTATTTGGGTTTGGATATAAACTCTAATATTTCTAAGCCATTTTTTTGTCATGTTAGATACTGCTAAGGTCACAACTTTCTGATCTTGGGAGTTAAGAGGGAATAGACAGGGTCTGAGCTTGGCAAGTTTCCTTTATAAACCTATGATTGTGAATATACATTGATTGCATTTTATTTCAGTGTCAAATAATATCACACCAACAATTTCTTAAATATTGAATAACTTTTTAAATGTAGATTTTAGGTGTATAATCCTTGTACTAAGTGAGAAAATAGACAGAGAAATATCTTATATGTTGTAGTCTTTTGCAGAGCAAATTTTTTTTTAATTTTATAGGTAATATTGTAAATGACATTTGTGTATTATTGTATATACACAAGTATACACATATACCATACACTTATATACATATATATATGTATGCATGTATCATATATACACAAACACATACATATGTGCATACTCACATACATACACATTCACATGCGTATATATTTACACATGCAAATTTTGGCCCATTAAAATAAAAACTATCATAAAAGCACTACTCAAATAAATGAAAGGTGGTAACAGCAGATGTTTTCATTTAATATTGTTGACCAAACAAAACCTTGATCTTAAAAACACAAATATGAATCAGAGTTAGCATGTTAAAAATTAGGAGTGGTGGATATGACCACCAAGTATACATTCTATGCAACTAAATATGGAGTCAGTGGATCAGGCTTACTTCAGTTGCCTTTACACACAAAACACTGAACAGCTTTGTAGAAGAAACTGGGGTGTTCAAAACAATGGACAAAAATGTCACATGCTCCTCCTTTATATCACTCAATTATCCAAATGTGCGTGGGTGTAGGGTCTGAAGAAATCAATGATCAATAAATTTGGATCATCTAGGAGAACATGATCTCTGGAGAACAGATCTTGAGCTAATTTTAGCTGACAGAGGAGGAAGAGGTCACGGGACAAAACACAAGCCTGGCAGTGGAGATGCCTGTGGGGTACTAGGAAGTCAATTTGAACAAGGTGAGGCACCATCACCCAAAACATGAATGAGAAGAACTTTGACAAAGGAGACTGTGTGGACCTTGAGGATTCACTGAAGGAGCTGGCCTTTCCCTGGATGACAATGGGAAATGATGCGGCCTTCGAGAGGCAAAGTGACATGAGTGAAATGGTACCTAAGAATTGTTCTTCTTCAACAAGACAGCTGAAGGATGGTGACAGATAGGGAAAGTAATCAGGAAATACAGAATGTCTTCAAAATCAAATTAAGAGTGTTTTAAATTTCAATAAGAAAAATGAACAATAGACAAATGAATGTGAACTAAAAACAGAGTTTTGTCTGAGCTAGAGCTTTGTCTAAGATAATTCACCTATCAGCTTTTATCATTCAGGTCAGCAATCAAACAGGGCAAACTCTAATTCAAATGTTGTACTTCAGATGTTCAAAAAGAAAACATTTAAAATGAACTTTGAGCCAGGAACATGGGAAGGAGTCAGGATGTGTGGTTCTGGCCAACCTGACAGAAGGGTTTCAAAGACAGAATGAGCCACTGACCAATATACTGCGCTTTTAGTCTTGAAATATTTTCAAGTGATAATATATCAGAATACTCACATTATATTAGTTAATTCTACTCAATGCTTACAAACATAAGTTTTTGCACAAATAAAACATATGTTAATTGACTTTAGAGATTGCTGAGCTGAAAGTATAAATTTTCTGTTTATATCAAATATATACTAATGGCTTCCTATAAAGCATGCATGAAAATAAAGAGAGAAACACCTTGAAGGTAAGACTAGTCTTATATATCAAGTATGTCTTTTATAGCAACTTGATTTAATTTTGTACATGTCTATATTAAACATTGGAAGTGATATTACAGTTACATTGCAAGTGTTTTCTTTTTTTTAGTTTAATGTCTCACAACAAATTAATAGATAAACCAATTCTTTAAAAATCAGAGGAATATTTGGTTAATGGGAAAAATGAGACAATAAAAACTAATATTTGAAGAAAATTATTAATATTACTTTTAAGATATTTTCAAAACCTTGTCGTGATTTCCATATAAGAATTTGTAATAAAAATAAAATGAAATAAAAAGAATATGGTTACAGCTTCTGTTTGAAGTTTCTGGGTATCATAGATCCGAATTTTAAATAGGCCACTACTGGGTTCACTCTTGTAATTTGAGACTAGAGAAGATAAGGCAGAAGAATCACCAGAAATTTAGAGTTTGAAGCCAGAGGGAGGTTTCTGGGCTATGTAGTGAGAATATCATAAAACAACAATAAATGAATAAAAATACAAATTAATAATAATAATAATAATAATAAATATTAGTCAATAACTCTAAGCAGTCTCACAAAAATAATTTCTTCTGATGTCCAGTGAGATTATTTCATAAATATGATGACATTTTGCCCAATGCTTTTTAATAAACATAAATGTCAGTAGCATGTCTTGAATTCTCTCAATACAATCTATAATAAAAATAGTCATTTTCATTTTTCAATAGCGATGCAAATTCCCAGAATGCTATTTTAAGTGACCAGAATGCATGTTTTCTAAGTATTAGGTCCTATGATACATCCCTGGTACTTGTAAGATCACAATGATCATTATTATAATGGAATTACACATTTTATAATATAAGTTAACAACATACGTAAGCACAAGGGCACCGACCTCATTCACGGTGGCATGGTAGCTTTCATGCTTGAAGGTGGGTGAGTTATCATTCCTGTCCCGCACTACAATGCGGACTTCGTGATAGATAACTGTGCCAACCTTCTTGTTGACACACTGGACTTGCACCACGATGGAGTGTATGTTCATTGGTGGCTGCAGAGAGAAATAACAGCTTTTTTAAACAGAGTTTTGGTCAGGGTCTGAGCACTGTCAACACACTTGATCACACATTACTAGTCTAATTACTTTTTCCCTTTGCACTGTGATAAACTAGAAAACAAGATAGTGTTGGCCTGGTTTAAAATTGAAGATAATCATGCTTATCTCATTGTTTAATTCCACATCTAAACATAAAAGGTTTCAAGTACTATTATGACCGTAGAATTTTGCTGATGATTACAACCACAGAATCAACATTGAGATTTTTTTGAAACAATTTTTTTCTTTGTAAATCTCAAGATGTAATGGCATTAAACTTTTTTTTTTTAAAAAAAATCAAAGTATCAATAAACACCTGAGGGATGAGAGTCATTATCACAATTTATTCATTTACTCTTTAGGAGGATAGTATGTTTAGTAATGATAAAATTAATATAAAACAGAAAAATATCAACTCATAAGCCAACCAAATTCAAACTACACACACACACACACACACACACACAACACACAGAGTCTATATTTTATCTCGCTTATATGCACCACTTTTTATTCACTATCAGGCTCATCAAATTTACCCTCTAAACACTATTTTTCCTGAATAACCCCTAGAGAGCTTTCTCATCTTAAATATCTTGTCTCCACAGTGCCTCATCTTTCCAGCTTCTACTATTAATTTTTGTTTACTGTACTTCTCATCCACAACTTTATGTATTCTGTGCCTTACATGTTTGTTTCAATCGGTGTCCCCTGATGAGACTGTCAGCCCTCTCAAATCATGGGGCACTATTCAAGTATACTAGTTACATCCCTCTATCTAGCAGGTAACCTGTGTCTAGGACAGATGAGTAAAAGCCACCAGAGCCAAACCACCTCAGTTCTCTTCCTGTTTCCAGAAATACTGTTAGAATGATCTAAGGAAAGTTTACTATATCTCCAGTGCTTACCCACTCAACTCAGACAGTATGGCACCAACAATGTGAATGGGATAGTACTACAGTTATCATACAGGATTATCCACTACTAGAAACTTATTACACACACCAGATATAAACTATTTTCCATTCACAACATGGTGAATTCCCAACACTTCAAACTTTTACCATATGTTTATGGTGCAATCAACAATAATGTTTCATAATGTTTTAGAAGTACAAAATGAACTATTTATTATTCATCCATTTGCCAGGAGCCATAGATCTCTAGAATATCTTTCCTTGTCTACTAGCAGTGTTGGTTTCACTGACCAGCTTCCTCCCCATTCCTGATTATGTGCCTGTATCTGACAATTTCTTAAGTGGATTACTAGCATGAATCAAAACTCTACATTTACTTCATTATATAATCACATCTGTGTTAATAAAAATTAATATGATGAGTCCATCCATAAAAATAAAATAAATGGAATCTATAGAATATAAACTAATAATTTTGGTTTACATGACATGATACTAAATATTTACATTAAACCAATCTAGTGTCAGGTTAATGATCCCTGAAGTGAGGAAAGTGCCATGTAAATAACTCCAAGCCACATGTGGAGATCAGAAGAATAATGTAATATATATGTTTAAACTGCAACAAAATATTATTTAATTGGAAGGAACATTCATGAGCAACAAAGACAAAGAGAATAGATTTGGTAAGTGGTGGCCTACTTAAAAAACAGGTAAAGATCTTTACATGAGCTGTGACACCTTCCTATGCTGTGATGTCAAACTGACACCAGCAAAGACATTGAAGTCAATGTTTATAGAAATTCTGAGGGATAGAGAAAATCACAGGAACGGATAATAAATATGACTGAGGAGAAAGCCATTTTAATAAACAACATGGTATGATCAGAACCTAGTGTTTTTACAACATCAAGTTCTATAATATTCTAATATAGAAGAAGCAATTTTGCAGTAATACATCTAAGTCCCTAATTTGTTTGAGAAAACATAACCTAAATACTGTAAGTGACCACAGACATTAACATGAGCACATACTGATGAAAGACTGATTGCTAAGAGTTACGCTTACATGCCAACTAAAGGAGGAGGTTGGAATACTAATGTAAACCCTATACTCATTACTATTATCAGAAGCATAAGATCTTGAGGTAGCAGATACCATTTCACAGGGGAACAGAAAATAAAGCAAGTGCATCTTGAGAGAATTTGGTAATGTGCAGAAGTTAGAAAAGACAAAAATTTCCCAATTTAAATAGTTTTATGAGAGGACCTCTTAATAAAACATCACCAAATGCAACAAAGTGGCCCACCAGCAAACACTTTGAAAAGTTTTTAAGTTTCATCTAAAGGACTGAGTCAGAGGAGATTCTCAGAAAAAAATTAAGTAAACAACCCCTATATCTTTACTACCAGTTTTAAAATAGTTGCATTAATACCCTATTATAGAAGACTTTGTTCACTTTAATTGTAAAAATTAAAAGAGTAATTATGCCCGCTGCTGTCACTGGAAAAATCTTGGGAGACAATCAGCTGATTTATATTCATCTGAAGTTCTTCTTCTTCTAACTATTTCAAGAGAGGCATATGAACTTATCTTCACTTGCAGTTTTACAAGGGATAGTAGTTCTGGGACAGGAAAGTCACAAGATTTCAAAGAGATTTAAATATAGTGTATTAGGGACCCCTTCTCAGTCCAGCTAAGTGGCTATAAATTAGATGTAAACAAGTCGCCTGCAATTGCTATCATTCTCAACTTCAAATCCCTGTGCAATGCTTAGTGGCATGGATGAACTTAGTAGGCAATAAATTCCAACCACTATGGGATACACTGAAGTGAAGGGTTCCCTATGGTTAATATCGAAACACAGTGTAATTTTGTATTGGAATAAATTCTATTCCCTCATACAGCAAAGTCATAAATATATCATGTATAGTCTCACTGAGTTGATTAATCAGAGGTTGGGGACTCTGTAGTGTATATGGAAGTGTTGGAGAGTTTAGGGACTCTGTAATGCTTATAGAAGTGTCAAAGGAATTTTGGTTGAGATTTTGAAGCTACTGGCAAAAGTCAGCTATGATAATTCTTTGATGATCTTTCTTTCAACTTGAATTCTCCTTACTTGCTATAGTCATGAAACAAAAAAGCATGCTATATATGAATTATATTGCATATATATTTATATATTCATATTTATATATACCTAAATTTCAAAATGAAATCATAAAGTAGTATTTCAAAATCATGCCTGCATTCATATACGTGTATAGCTGGAATGATATAAATCACCAACTTATGAAGCTTAGTTTTGAAAAGTAATATTGGAAGCATGGGGTGAAAAAGAAACATTCCAAAGTGCGTATGAGTTTTATAATGTAAAAAAGAATGGAAAATTAATCATTTAATATATCAAGAGAAAGGAATTATGCAAAAGAAGTTACTGATGTTGGCACTGCAGACTATAATACTTTTCTATGCTATAGGGAATATTTACTATTTTTAGAAACTTATTACTTGAAGGTTAATGACTTGAAGTGTCATTGTTTAAATAAAAATGTTTTTGCAAACATGTAAGAATTGATCTAATCCTTCATAGAGTGTAAATAAGTGTGTCAATTTTCTATATGAATAAATGGTTCTGTAACATCCCCTTCCCTCTTCCTGTGGATTTACTTACTGCCTCAGCAGAATGAAGATTATTGATATTTTACATAAAAAGAAAAAAGGTGAACATGTGTTCTAGAAATATATATTTTTCATTTCTGAGGCTTGGACCCAAGGCTATACATATGGCAGGCAAGCAGTCTACCACTGAGCTATGTAGCTCATCCATGAAATTGATTTACAAATGAAGAGATAGAGGTAATGACTGCCTAGTGTTGTCTACCCATTCAAAAATTAAACTTAGTAAATAATGGTGTATTTATAGGAGTTACTTAAGGCACAAAATGCCAAATTTAAAACAATAAAACTTGTAGATATTTCACAGTTTTTAATAGTATTTGATATATGCCAAATTGGTTGAAATTAACATGACCTAATCCTTGGATACTAAGAATATTCCTGTAAAATTTATATCAAATAGGTATAAATAATCATAATGAAGATAAAACGGACTAGTGAAGGTTGTGAAGTATAGCATAGGTAATTAAATATCAGTATCTGGCTTGTATTTATGCAGCACTATGGATCTTTGTCTAGTTCCTTGGTGAGAATTCATTCTTACTATAGCAAGCATGGTAGTAATACAAAAAGGAAGAGACAAATTTTGGATGCAGACCTGAGGGGGAAAAACTTAAAGGGGACTGAGAAAATGGAGTAGAAATGGTAAGCTAATATCCACGGAAGGTCTGCCATTTTCTGAAGAGAAAGAGAGGAGGATGAATGGATGAGAGAGAACAGAAGGGAAATGTTGGTCAGATAGAAAACCAAAAAAAAAATAAGTAAACAAAAACTAAAAAAGTATAAAGAGCATATATGTTTAAGATAAAGTATATACAAATATGAAATTCTCAAGGGATTCCAAAGATCATTCAGGATTCCAAGCTAGAGGAAGGAAGACTGCTAAGGGAGTGATACTGACGAATGTGGTTACAAATGCAATTGGCGACAAGGCCACTCATCAGAGCTGGTAATTGAAGTGACCTGCCAGAATGAAAAAATACCCTTGTATATCTCCGAAATTCAGAGAACTGAAGGTTTAGGGTTATCTTAGGTCATCACTGTCTCTGACTAAGAGATTCCAATCTCTGCAATGAGTTTTAAGATCCGTATTATGACTGGAACAGATCCAGATTTCTCTTAGTAATCTAATTGTTGATTATATAGCAACAGTGATCTTTTCATACTTTATAGTGATTAAGGAGTTCTGGTCTTACAAGATAAAAAACTCAGTCTTTCAATTATTCTTAAATCTCTTATTATATACACTTGATTTTATCTATCATTCCTGACATGTGATTTTACAATTTTTCCTATTTACACAACAATAGCTGAACTGAACACAAGGGAAATAGAAAAAAATGATAGCCAAATAAATGCTTGAAAATTGATGAACAGTTCTTATTCATCAAATCTCTTACAAATGTTTTCTAATCAAATTCAAATATTTAGAACTTTGCAATTTTTATATTTTCCTATTAAATGTTTATTAAAATAATTAGCCTATATTAAAACTTTTAATTTTTAAATATTTTCATTTATTTTAAATTTACTTTTTGTTTTATATAACCATTATTGTATAAATACAGTATCATCATTAGCCTCAGTGAGCAGTGAGCAGATAACTTTGTTTGGATGTCTATCTCTAGAAAAGATTTCCATTATTGACAGCTTATAAAACAAGTATAACTAAAGAAGTGTATTTGCCATGTTCTTACCTCTCTGCTTTGTCATAGTTTATTCAGACATATGACTATTTAGTTGGTCTTCAAATCAACAATTTGAAAAAAATAAATATAGTCAACTTATAAACTAGATATTTATTATAGAAGATAGATACTTTCTCTCAAATGTATAAAAATTCTCAAAGTGAATCAAAGGTCTGAAGACACAGCTTCTAATATAAACTTATTATAAAAAGAAGTTTAACATTGACCTTGAAGTCATTAAGATGATGACTGTTTATTTTTAACAAGAATATTCCCCAAAACAGAGGAAACAAAAGCAAAGTTTGACAAATTCAGATAGAATATATCAAACCAAGAAGCTTCAGTATAGCAAAGGAGAAAAACAACAGGGTGTTATAAGTTTCCATATATTAATACAATGGGAGAAAATGCCAAGTAGTCACACTAAAATGTTAATAATAGAACATATAAAAAATTTGAAAGATCCAATATGAATTAAGTCCAAAAAAACTCAACTAGAAATATGCAAAAATTATGAATACACACATCTCGGAAGAAAGTTTTAATGATCAAAAAGTTTTGAAAAAGTGATGCATTTCATTAGATCAGTTGTCATGGAAATGTAAGCCAAAGCCTCACTGAAACATCATCTCACCTCAGCTAAAATGCCCATTATGAAGAATATAAAAGGTAGCAAGTAACACTGAGAATTGAAGAGGGACTGCTCATACACTTTTGGTGAGTATGCAAATATAACACAAACATCATGGGAAAAGTGTGGAGCTTCCAAGAGACTGGATCTACTGAAAGGCACAGCTATCCCACTACTGGGTATATATGAAAGAAAAAATGACCTCAGCATATCAAAGAAAATCCCATGCATCTATGCCAGCTGCTTAACTACCCTCAGCATTTAGACTGTATAATTATCCTAAGTGCCTAGCCCAGAACAGTGCAGAGAGAAAATGTGTTACATGTGCACAAAAGAAACTTCCTTCGACATTTAAGGAAATGGTACTCTATCAGAGAGCAAAACCAAAGAACTAAAGGCTTTATCATACACGAAATAAAGCTAGATGGGGAAGAGAGGTATTGGTGTTCTCTCAGATATGAATGTTCTAGATGTAGCAGGCTGGAAATTATGATAGTGAGTATCAGTTAATGAGAAGGGTGGTGGTGGGGTCTGGCAACAGATGCTGGTATATAGGACTACAAATTAGATAGACAGAGGTAACACATTAAGTGTTCTTCCTAAGAGTTGGTGTGTGTGTGTGTGTGTGTGTGTGTGTGTGTGTGTGTGATCTTCACTGTAAGCTATTGCTTATTTTCTAGATATCAAAAGAGTAAACTCAAAGGCTCCACACAGTAAACAGAGAATATGGAAAATCAACCATGGCTTATTACTTGGATTTGACATTACACATTGTATGTATTTGTAGAAATATTGCACTAAAATCCACAAATGTATATGTTTAAAATCATCCTAAATACACAAGAAAAGCAACAAAAACTGCTAATGTATAACAGAGAGGCATGACCATCACTAGCTAAAATAATGCATGAAGACAGAGATATAGTGTCAAAAAATTCAAATGCACAAAAGAATCTGATCTATGAGGAAGAGAGTAAAGAATGCACAGAGAAAGACAGACAAAACCACGTGGGCCTAGACCAGAAAATACAAAGGCAGACATGGAAAGCCACTAGGGTCAAGACCAAGTGGACCTCTTCTGAGAATACAGCAGCTTTCTAAAAATATTTATCAGTTATATAATATACATAAGTTGTTAGTATTCGCTTGCATCTATTTGTGTTTATCTGAAGTCATTTTTCTGTTTTATTGGCCAAAATGTTGATTTTTTTAAAATCTTAGAAATGTATCATGTTTTGTCTAAAATATAGGAGAATCGGGTCCACTAAAACATTTCAGTAGTGTTTTTTTTTCTTTAATGTTTCAAATAAATGCAAAGCCAACAGTTATAACATGGAGCTTGGCAGTTGTTTCTAGGCTCAAATATGATCAGCAGCTCTGTCTGGCTGTAAGAAGTATTTATATTGTTTATTATGGTTTATTATATTCATAAAAGGAATGAACAAAATTATTTGGCAACAACCTTAAGAATTGTATTTCTGGAAAACACTCCATGTTTAACAACAAAGTATAGTTTAGTTCTCATTCACAATAGTTAGATCTTTAATAACAGTGTATGTTTTATTAGTATTTATATTTTCATTAGTGACATATTCTTAATTAATTAAAATGTAATATATTAAAATGTATGTATGTATATATATAAATATACTGAACAGCATCATAACAAATGTAATCACTATGTGTTAGCATACACATATTGTTTAAATGAAATGCTCCACATTGTTAATGGAAAATTTTAACAAAGAATATTGTTAAGAAGAGCCACTCATAAGTCTGACCCAAGACCTTCACCAAATACTGCCACTTCAGACACATGTGGGAGACATAGCCATATGCTTTCTTGACTGGTCTGACAAAGGATCCTAAGTCCTCATCAGCCATCCACCCTATAGGCCCAGACAGAAGCCACATCCCCACATGTATGAGTCCCTGCTCAGTCTCAGTTATCTCATCCTATTTGCAGATGATATTAGACATGAAATTCCAAAAGTTCTACTACAACATTTCTAGACACAATCAATAATTTTAGCATAGTGTAAAGACATAATGTCAACTTATAAAAATCTGTAGCCTTTTTATAATCAATAACAAACACTCTGAGAAAAAAAAGTTTATGGGAACACTTTCACTTAACAAAAGCTTCAAAAATATGTATGAATAAATACAACCAAAGAGGTGAAAGGCTTCTATGAGAAAAAGTTTCAGTCTCTAAAGACAAAGATTAAGGAAGATACAAGAAGTATAGACTGCCGGTACTTATAGATTGGTAGAAGGTTGTAGAGAAAATGAACTTCCTATACAATAAACTTAAAGATTCAGTGCAATCAAAATTAATACACATAACATTCTTCAAGGAAATAGGGAAAATATATGAGAGTTCATATGGAAAAAGAAAACGTCTCAGAGAACTATAGCAATCCTGGGCAAAAAGAAAGATACTGGAGTGATTCCTACAACAGATGTCTACCTCTATTACAAAGTTATTGTAGTGTTCGTGATACAGTAGCATCACAAGCACAGAAAAGTAAAAGGGGAAAAATGGAAGACAAAAAACATGAGCTCCTTAACTACAGACACCTTGTTTGACAAAGATTCCAAAAATACACCCTGTGGGAAAGACTGCATCTCAGATAAAACTGAGAAAATTGGATGTTCACTTGCAGAAGAACAAAATTAGACCCATATCATTCACTGACACAGAAGTCCCTTCAAATGAATCAAAGATGCCAGTGTGAATCTTGCAATACTAAAACTTCTAGAAGAAAATATACATACTACCCTAAAAGTTATAGGAGTAGAAAAGATCTTTGTGTATAGGACACAATTGTCTTTTTCAGGAAATAACATCACAAATAGACAAATAATGTCATTTATAAAAAGAGAACTAAAACTAAAAACTAAAGAAGTGAAAAGGCCCATAGAATGCATTTATTTATCTGATAGGAGATTAATATCTCTAAAGAACAAAAATAAAGAGAATAGTCCAGTCTAAAAGTGGGCTGCAGATATCAACAGATAATTCTCACAAGAAGAAATAGATATTGCTGAGGCATATGTGAGTTTCAGCATCTTTAGCAATTAGGGACATGCACATTAATTGCAATTTTATCTTATGCCATTCAAAATGGCTCAGATCAACAAAACAACCGACAATGCTTGTGAGTGCACAGGGAAAGGAACGTTGTCATTCACTGTTGGTGGGATTGCAAAATGGTCCAGCTATTACAGAAATCAAAGTGTATGTGGGGTGGAGGGGCATTGCTCTCAATCTATACTCCTTGGCTTATTCATAGAGGACTCAATGTCCTACTACAGAGATACTTGCTGTATTCACAATGGCTAGAAAATGAAAAGTGCATATACCTTTGAAAGAACGGATCATATACACGGTTGAATTCTATTCAATTGTAGAGAAAATGAAAGCATGAAATTTTTAGGTAAATAGATGGAAAAAATACTGTATAGGAAAGTAACTCAGACCTAAGAAGAAAAAGGCTTCATGTTCTCTCTTATGGGAGAGTCTTAGCACTGAATCTTTAGATATGTATCTATAGAACAAAGTGATCTCAGAGGCCAGGAAAGTAGAAAAAAGAGCATGGGGAGGAAGAGGAGGAACTCCAGAGGTTCGGGAACATAGTAGGAATCACCAAGTATAAAGAGGGAAAGGAAGAAAATGGGAGGGAATTGAACTCGGGAAGAAGGAGGGAGGAAATAAATAATTCTAAGGAAGTTTGAAAATTACGTAGGGACACGGATCAATTTATATCTAGGAATGGAACAGAAGCCCTGATTTATTTCACTAACTGCTTGTCAGTAGTGGTTTGTGACTGACTCAGTACAGGTGGATGTGTATTAAGACTATAGATAGAGAGACTTCCGCTGTGATAAGTGCAGCCCTAAAAGCAGTGCGAGGGGGTAATTCCCAAGAACCCAAGAGGCAAATCTCCTAAAGGAAATGGTGAAGCGAATAAAGGGCAAATAGAGAGAGCTATTACAGCCTGCATGTGAGATCCATGGAGGATGAAGGGGTCATGTATCCGGCATCCTGCTGAGATGTGGGTCATGAAGCTGCACAGCAGTTGCCCAACAGCTCTGCCTTAGCTCTGCAACCTCCCAAATTGGGATTTTGTTCTCTGAGGTGGGGACACTTCTCTGCACTGCTTCAATTTCCCCAGGGCTGTGTGTACTCC
>PVIH01001323.1:96299-110539 GCA_004025045.1 Sigmodon hispidus
TTTTTTTTTTTTTTTTTTTTTTTTTTTTTTTTTTTTTTTTTTTTTTTTTTTTTTTGTTAGCCTTATAAACCTGATGCTCACTTCCAATTCTAACTGCTAGCATCTAAATGAGATGGCACAAACCAACTTCTTCTTCCCCCAGCCAAAAGCCAAATAACATCCTCACTTTCATGTAAAATGGGGTTCTGTGTGATAGCTCTACCGGGCCAAAGTCACCACCATATATTCTCTGTAGGCTGTTCTTTTGCTCAGAACTAGGACAACATTCTTGAATAATGAATTGGTTCCTTCAGACACAGATGCCTCCTTTCTTACTCATTTTTATTCCAAGGAGTTACATTTTCTTTTGTTGCTATATCCAGTAAACAAAAATCTAATTACGTGACTAAAATTTACTATTATATAGATAGTGTACATAGACATTTAAGTTATACTAAAGCTATAGCACAGGGACAGGAAAAAAAAAGTCACTGACGTCTCTATCCAGAACTCTTCCGGTACTGTTCAGGAAAAGCATCTGTTTAACAGGGTCCAACAACACCCAGTAGTCCACGTTGTCCTTTAAAGAGAGTTCTATGGTGGGGTCTGGTCCTCCAGCAGTCCCCTTAATCAACATGTTGTCCACCAGAATTGTACCTGCAAACCAAACACAGCTATTTATAACCACGCGTTACTCAAAAGCATTTAGCAAGGACTATGCTTTTAAACTCAGCTGGCTCACACATTTCTGCTAAGGCAGAGCAAATTCAATATTGGACTGAGCATCACAAAGTTACTTTTTTTTTTTCTTCTCTCCGCCAAAAGCCACAAATATCTATCTTCATTATGCTATTTGCCAGTGATGTTTGGGGAAGATGTAGGCAGGGGGTGGGGGTGGGGTGGAAGAGTTCCAGACACTTTCAAGTACCACGTTGCTTTTCTTTAGCAACAACTGAGTTTCCCTCATCTCCTGTCCATCACTTTTCTCAGAATTTACCATTGAATTTTTTTTTTATCCTGAACAAAGAAAACAACTGTAAGAGCAGAGCAGGATACCAAATCCACTCAGCAAGACTTCTGATTTGAAAAGAGAGATCTTGAAAATGAAAGAGAGGAAGAATGGAAGAAAAAAAAAAAAACTAAGGGAGCAGCAAGATTTCCCACAGTGAGAAATGCATCTTGTTCTTACATGTCAGAGCAAATTCATAAAACACAAATCTTAATGCTACAATGTAGACACACAGCAGTAGCCACTCATCTCAAAGATATGTCTGGGGCATGCAACTATAGTGACAACCTCTTATGAATTTACATGTTAGTGCTTGGTTTCTTTTTTTAAAGGCAGTTCTTGAATAATACGGAAAAACATTTTTTCTCTGCAAAAGATTCCTTGTATTTTTCAAGTTGAAAGCAAACAACAGTGATACAATTCAAGTTTATTTTCCTCACATCATTAATGATCTTCTGCCAATCAAGAATGAATTTTGGCTCAGGGTAGTCACTCTGATATGTGATATTTCATGAACAGTATATAGAAAAAATGCAACTATAAAAATAAAGATGAGCTCTTCTAGATATTAGAAGAAAACAAATACTTAGATAACTCCTTGCCTTGGGATAGAATGCAGATCATATGTAATCCACAAATATGAAACTGGGCTTCAAAAATAAAACATCAAATTTATCAATCACATTTTAAGGCAGGAAATTGGTCTAAATATTATGCCATTACATAGTTATAAAAATAACATTGCATTATTATTTGATTTCCTCCTGTACTTTAATAATATTAAGGTAGAATATACATTTCCTAACAATATTCTATTGATATGCTTTATCTGTCTAGGATTTTTTGAAAGAAACTGCTTCTCTTTGTAAGTGAACCTGTTTTGCTGATGCCCATATTCTTCACATGCTCCTAAATTCTAGCTATTGCCTTCTTTTTTTTTTTTCTGTAGAGTTGTGACAGTAACTGAACAGGAATTTCTTCCCTAAACCACATGTTTAGCATTAAAGCACATTTGTGTCTTTGCATCTGCATATGAACAAGAGCTGAAATAACCCAATAGATGCTTTCACACAGTTAAGATTGTAGTGACTTCAGTGCTGAGAATGAGGGGCAGCCATCTCTCTTTCTGACTCAGATACTATAGTGTGTGTTTCTGCTTTGAAAAGTAGGTGCTGAGGATCCTTTATCTTTAAACAGATGTGTTTAATTTGTTTTTTTTTTAAACAAAAATATTCATTTATTCTTTTGTGTTTACTTAAAATAATGCCCATTTATTTTTTTCCCATAGAAGTTAAATATTTCCAACCATTCTTCAAAGGATAGAATATTTACTAACAGATAAATTAATGAGACAAAATCTTGAGTACAGAATGATGGTCTTTTCTCTTTTGCTCTATTGTTGTCATATCAGGGTTGGGCAATAATTTTTAACTTCTTTTTTATATGTAGAGGGTTTTTCCTGTTATTGAAAATAGATTTATATATACATATATGTATATCCTGAATATGGTTGTTTCCCCTCTCCTAACACCTCTCAGATCCTCCTCACATCCCCTTTCTCATTCAAACTCATAATACTTCTTTCTCCCTCTCCCTATGAAAAACCCAAGAATATAAAACAATAATAAAATAAAATATAACAAAAATAAATGAACTGAAATAGGACAATACAAACAAATGGAAGAAAAGGAGCCAAAAAAGCACAAGAAATATATACAGACAATGAGATACATATGTTCACACACACATAATTTCATAGAAACACAAACTGGAAACCATAATATGTACTTGAAAAACCTTAAGGATAATAATAATGATAATAATAATAATAACAACATAGCAACAACAGCAATAAAACACTTTCAAAGTATTAGGAAACAGAAACCTTCCAAAATTATATTGAATTTAATTTTGGGTTGATGATCTACTACTTCTAGACACGGGGCCTGACTTTAAGAGTATTAAAGTTTTAAGGGACTCCATTAAAGAAAACTAATTTTTTCCTTTGCAAGTAGTTATCATTCAGATACATTTTCTGGGGGTAAGTATGTCTACTCTCCCTTTTATCACTGTGATTCCATCTGATGGAGAGTCTTGCAGGCCCTGTACATGATGCTACAGTCTCTCTGAGTTCATGTGTACATCAGCTCTGCTGTATTTGGAAGGACTTATTTCTTCAGTGCTTTCCACATCCTCTTCTGCAGGGAGAGATTTGATGGAATCATCTCATTTTGGATGCAATGTTCCAAGGTCTTTCACTCCCTGCACATTGTCCAGCTGAGGGTCTCTGTCTGTATTTGTTCCCATCTCCTGAGGGAGGATGCTTCTCTGATGATGGCTAAGCAAGACAGTGATGAGTATAGCAGAATGTCATTTGAGGTCATCTAATTACTACATTTCTTTAGCAGAACAGTAGTATTTGTTTTTCCCCTAGGTCTCTGTCTTCAGTCTCAGATTCTGAGCCACTCAATCAGTGTTGAGGATAGACTCTGTTTCATGGTGTAGTTATTACATTCAATACACATCATATTGGTTACTCCTACAAGATTTGTGGTACCATTGAACCTGCTAATCTTTCAGGTCACCATCATAGACAGAATGGTTTGCTGCTGGGTTGGTGTTTTCCTTCCTCTTGTGATAGCATGCAAAGTACAATAATCATTAATCAGTAGGGTAAAGTCTCTAGGTAAGCACCGGCTCAATTCTCCATGTTCAATGAATCATGTAGATTTTATCTACAGCCACAGGGCCATATTATCTGTTTGTGAGGAGAAATCAATAGCTTTGGCAATAGTCTGGATTGTTTACAGATTACTGGGGGGGCTCCTTTGACCAACAACTCTGTTAGAAGTTACTTATTCCAGAAACGGAGGCTTCATTTGACAAGAGATGTTCAGTTGGGATCCATAATATATATGTATAAATCCAGTACAAAGACAGTGCCTTTGGAAGTATGGTTCACAACTAAGTATCTCCTGTTTCTTTGTAAGTTATTTTATTTCCTTAAATAAATGGTTGTAATGCAATGGATTATCCTCTAAAAAAATACTGAAGAATTCCCAGCATGGAGGGGAGGACATTTGTGTTTTTAATTCCCATAATTTTATGAAGCTGAAAAAGTATATTTTGCAGAGAAGGGGAATAATGGACTGATTGGATCCATTCCAAACCCTAAATACATATATTGCATAGAGCCTCCCAGATGATGCCATGATCAATTAATGACACAAAGGTATTCATACACTATGAATTTCTTTAGCTTCCCCAGTTTTACCCACTTGGAAAAATGGTACTCTGTAAAACCACAAAATTTATTGCTTTCCCTCACATGGTATTCTCTGGGAAAAACAAAACAAAAGGAACTAGATTCCAAGATGATGAGACTAAAGCATGACTCTTCCTATGCACAGATCTTTCATCCTACATCTTTCTAGGATGTTCACAGAAAGAGTCTGTCATCTGATTTTCATCCTTTTTGGTTTAGAGACAAGTTCTATAGGTAAGCTATGTATGTGCACTTATATCCACGTAAGACACTGCTTTGTAGCATGAAGTACACCTGTTTCTAGCACCTTCACAATAAAGTTTGATACAATTTTTAGTTGAATTGTGATTTAAATATTAGGAGGCTATTAGCATCCTGTCATTCTTTCTAAGGATGAATAATGGTGCCTGCCAGTTAAAAAGTAACTACATGAAAACTCATATAAAAAAGTATGATGTTTTGAAAAATCATATTCTTACTGAAATTTAGATTATATTTATATCATCAAAGAGAAAATTATGATAAAATGGAATAGTTCACTAAAATGTACATATTTCTTAGGGAGTAATACATTTTATATACTGACTTACTTTATGATATTTAATAGATAATGTGTCAGGAAGTTTGTAAAATTCCATGTACAAAAGTTTAGAAATATAGAATTTTTCTTCTGAGGTTTTTCTTTAGAAACTAATATGGCTACTTTGATATTTAGTCAGCAGATAATGTCTACTTTACTTATAAATGAAGTATTAATTATATATATATATGTATATATACAGTATGCATTTTTATCCAAAAGTTATGCATACTTGCTCAATTTTCATCTAATGGGAAATTTACTCATGAAAATCTAAAACTAGAAAGAAACTTAGCATGCCTTCAAGTATGTGTGTATGTGCGTGTGTATCTGTCTATGTATATGTATATTTGTGTGTTTGCATGTTGTATATATCTGTGTATGTTTGTGTATCTATGTATATCGGTATCTATATATCTTTGTAAGTGTGTGTATCTCTCTGTGTGGGTTTCTCTGTGCATATCAATCTGAGTGTATCTGTATATGCATATCTATGTGTGTATCTGCATGTGCGTATTTCTGTGTCTATATTTGTGTGCATGTCTCTCTGTGTATACCTGTGCATATATGTGTGTGTATCTATGTAAATATGTATGTGCATGTATCTGTGTATATGCGTGAGTGTATGTGTGTGTCTGTGTGTTAGAAAGAGATTAAAAGAGGGGGAGAAAAGGAAGGAGAGAGTAAGACAGAAAAGAGTAATGGGACAAGTCTTTGTTATCTCAACATCTCTCTGTCCAAAGAGAAAAACTAGAAGGTGACCCAACTAGAAAATACAAAGCTCACATCCAAGTCTTCTTCTTCCTTGTTTATTCATCTGTCTCTCTACATTGATACTACCTTAGAAACATATAAGCAGATTCTTATCTATAAAAACCTTTGAATGCATGTTTCAAGTGTCTGGAATTTTTCTGCAAAAAATGATGATCTGGGATGCAGTATGGTGGTATTTCAGAAAACTTGGAATCAGTCACTCCAAGGATCCTGCAATACCACTTTTAGGCATATATCCTAAAGATGCACATTCACACCCCAAAAGTATTAGCTCAGCTATGTTCATAGCAGCATTATTTGTAATAGCAAGAACCTTGAAACAACCTAGATGCCCCTCAACTGAAGAATGTATTAACAAACTGTGGTACATCTACACAATGGAGTACTACTCAGCAGTAAGAAAAAAATGATATTCTAAACTTTGCAGACGAATGGATGGATTTGGACAATATCCTCCTGAGCGAAGTATCACAAACGCAGAAAGATAAGCAGAGGATGGACTCACTCATTAGTGGACTATAAACAAACAAACAAACAAACAAACAAACAAAAAGCAAAGCATGCCCAAGCTGCAAACCACAACCACTGAACAGATTCAGAACAGAAACACCTTGGACTGACTCCTTGGATCCCACTCCCCCTAGAGAAACACCTGACTCAGTCTTGATGTTGGGGGGAGAAAACTGGATTTGCCAGGAGTGGAGGCTGAACTAAGCAATATTGGGGCCGTGGGACCTTGGACCGCCTGCCCATGGTGGGGGGAAGGGGAGATGTGAAGAAGAGAGAATGATCTGATGTGATGGGAGGGGGAAGGGACCTTGAATAAGGATATACAAGGGTAGAAAATGTGACTTATTTATTCATAATAATAAAAATAATAAGGAAAAAAACAAACTGTGGTACATCTACACAATGGAGTACTACTCAGCAGTAAGAAAAAATAATATCCTAAAATTCGTAGGCAAATGGATGGATTCGGAGAATATCCTCCTGAGGGGGATATCACAAACCAAGAAAGAGAAGCAGGGGATGTAGTCTCTCATTAGTGGACTTAAAAACAAACAAACAAACAAACAAACAAACAAACAAAACAACCGATATCATTGTATACAAGAGCTCAAGACTAGAACATAGTTAAATGACTCAGTGCTTCACTCCTGCATTGATGGCCTCTGGCAGGTGTGGTTGGAGAAGGTCTGTTTTTTTTTATTTAAGGTGTTGGCCACAGGGTGTTTAATTATGCCCCAGTAAATAAATAAATAGCATGGATGGGCTTTTTAGTAAATGGGGGAGATCATAAGAGTGGGTATTAAACTGAAAGGACTCATAACTGAGTTTGATAAAGTGTATGATGTAAAATCACCAAATAATAAAAAAGGAAAAATAGGATCCTAATTCCTTTTATCATATTGCAAAGACCTCATAAGACAACTGGTCAGTCTATTCTGATCAAGAGGCCTCAGTTCAGAGAAATTATTTACTGCATATCAGGTAAATTGTGTCATATTAGTTGATATAAAATGTCATTCCCTAAGTGTATTTTTTATTATTTATAATTGTTAATATTTTGTGCTAATGTTTGCAAATGATATCAACTGAAAAATAAAATAAAAATCTGATGAAAAAAATAAGAATAAAAACCTTATAAAAAAGAAAAATTGATGATCTAGAATTTCATTGTATGCAACCCCATGCTCTCACATTTTCCAAACAAAACTTTAAATAATTAAAATGAAAATGACTGAAATAAAATGATGCACTTATGAATGACCCAACCCTAGGGCCAGTTTCATCCATAAGCTGGTGAGAATCGAGGATGGTTGCTCAATAGTTGAAATCAGCTTGGTAGTAAGGTATGAGAACTTATCTCATGGAGCTGAGTCCATGGAACAGTGATGCCTCTTCTTGCTGAGGTAGAGCAAGAAGTGTGCAGCATAGTCAGTCCTATGTTGAGAGGAGCTGAAAAGTCTTTAAGCTTGGCAATCACTTCACTAGTCACTGTGAGGTGTATCTATTGCTTTCTGTGTGTGTGGTGCCCTGTGCGTGTAGAGCCTGTCACATGCCTTTAACAAAAAAGAGGTGGAACAGTGATAGGAAGATATATTCACATGGAGGTATTTACAGGGTTCATTTCTTGAGAGTTTGAGTGACTTCCTCACTATGTTTCTTTCCCTGGTGTTTTTGATAGAGCAGTTTAGGCACAGTGGGACATACATAATGCTAGGTACTATGTGAGCTATAGCTGCAGTGACCTGCAGCTGATGCCAATCAAGTCATGGAACAATATACAGCTATAACCACTAAGAATAAGTAGCTTCCAGTGATCCAAGTAAACTTGGAAGTGTATGCTTCCTTAAGGCTATAGTCAGGATGATGCTTTCGTCATAGTCATATAAGACTTAATAAAGGACCTGCTTCTGCTGGGTCTGGAGCTGGACCTAAAAGCACCTAAGGAATTTTAGTTGTTGTTGTTTTTAGTTGTTGTTGTTTAAATGAACTAAGTTTTAAAAATATCATTTTTTTTTAGAAGCAAAACATCTATGTAGTTATATTTTCTTTGGAAAATTCCTTAACAATTTTTTTAAGCCAGAAGTTTTTCATAAACATAATCTTATAGGTAAATCCCTTCAGATGCAGCCAACTATGTACATAGTATTAGATATATTACAGTATATGTAAGCTCACTATGGTTTGTGTCTGAAGTGTTCCTTATAGGAACCATCTATTATAGCTTAGTTCCCAGCTGATCCTGATGAGAAAGTCTGCTGATGGAATCATCATAAAGCTTTATTGGAAGTTGCGTGTGGTGGGAATTAGGGCACTAGGGCTCTGAAAAGATATACATTGCCTGCCCCAGGTGTTTTCTCTCTCTCTCTCTCTCTCTCTCTCTCTGCTTCTGGTCAACATGAAATAAAACAGTTTTCTCACATCACAATGCTTTATCTCAGTACAAGCACAGAAACATGGAACCAATGATAGAAACCTTTGAAACAGTGAGCTGAAATAAATCTTTCTTTTTGATTGTCCTCTTAGGCATTTTGTCACAGCAATGAAAATATAGTTAACATAACATTGCTCAACTATATTGTATATGTAAGAACATATATAAACACATACACAGAGACTACTATTTATAGTCAGCTCTCATATTTGAATTGGTTCTAGGATTTCCACATAATCTCAGAATACCAAAATCTATCTATGCTAAACACCCCTGATAGAAAACAGTAGGATTTTATTTAATTTATTTTTAAAAATTATTGTGTAGTAACACGTAATATAGTCTTCAAAGCAAAGTTCTTTGTTAAAATTCTTGACCCCAAATCATGCCATCTTTGTGATTTTTAGCAAATTTCCAAAGATTTTTAAAATAAGCAATATGGGTCAATGTACATAGCTATTTAGTAATACTTTTCATCTATTTCATGGGCATTGCATGAAGATTTAAGTTTATGAAGGAGTTATTATTTTCATTAAATTGTGAGCATCATGTATACTATTTTTACACAGAGATGTGCTGTTTTTAAAGCAGAGATAAAAGTATTAAATTCAGGCTGGAGAGATGGACCAAGAGTTACGAATGCTCTGTAATCATGGAAACCACAGTTCAGATCCCAGAATCCAGCCAGCAACTGGAGGGTTCTTGGATGCTTTCTACTCTAGGCCTTCTATTTAAGAGGCTAGAGAAAGAAAGATTACTGTTGCTTGCTCATTTCCAGGCCAGACAGAAAAAAATATTAACTCTAAGTTCTGTCAGGAACACCTCTTCAAAGAATATATAGAGATTGAGAGAGGACACCTCACATAATCACTTGACCCCCAGGTGCACAGTAACACACACATGTACATACACTCACAAAGACACATCAACAAAACAGATATTCAAAGACTGAAAGAAGATAGATAGATAGATAGATAGATAGATAGATAGATAGATAGATAGATAGACATATAGACAGATAGATATAGATAGGTATATATTGAATGTATATGAAAGCCAACAGGAAAGTGGCCATGTCTATACAGACTAAACAGAATCAGGAAACAGAGACATCTTATTTTCAGTTACTATTAATCTGTCAGAAAGCAGAGGTTATGTCTTGCTGGTCAAAAGGAAAAGTTAACAAGCTAGCAAGCCATGGAGAACAAATTACTGAGGCCAAATGAGGATAGATTTGTTTGCTGGAGCAGGTGTAGTAGGTGAGAAGGCATGAAGACCAAGTGATTGCCAGCACCTCCAATTAACAGACATGAAAGTGAGAAAGGCTGACACCTTCATAACACTGCAAGACTATCATTTTCAGACAGTCACACTGATGCAGTTGGAAACTAACCTTTTAAAAACTAATGATTCTCAAATGCAGTAGAATAGAGATAAAGAACAATCTTGCCCTTGTCTTTTCTAAAATGAGAAACAAGGTAGAACTTAGTCTATTCAAGAAGGAATCTGAGGAAAGAGGCATAGGGGAAGGCAGGAGACAGAGAGGAGAGAAGGGAGACTTAAATTGCCTTATGTCCACCTCACATTTCTTTCTCCTGAGAGTGAGGTAAAGCCATAGGTGAGATGATGTGAGAGATGGGCCATACCTGTGAAGCACCCCCGCCCAACATTCCCCCAGCGGCTCTCCAAGCATGTGTTCTCCTGTGATCTGTTTTTCTTCCTCATATTGTTCCATGTGCAGGTTTGCCAGGCTTTCAAGTGTGGAAAACAGTCAATTCATATATAGTTTGCTGACTTCTTTGTTGTACTAATATAGGAAAAGTCAATAGAAATGATGGCGGATTGATCTACTGTGAGCATATCTTCTAAAGATGTCAATTCTTCTCCTATGATTTTGAATTTCTGTTTGAACACTCACCCTGTTTCTCTGATAATTTCAGATTTAATTTATAACATGATATAAAATATTTTAAATATTTAATGTTGTAGATAAATTTGTAGAAAAAATGAAATTTTTTAAATAGCCCTAGAAGAATTCTAAGTGATTATAACTCTAAAATTAAACCCCTCTTCTTATTTCTAAATTCCTTCAAAGAATCAAAACAGACATGAGGTTCTTGTGACTATGCTAAATGAAAAGATATTACAAAGAGAGGTTTTATTTTCCAGGTAAGTTGCCTTGAGAAACCAGTCACTGAAGAACTTATTAAATAAAAATTGCAGTCAAAGGCTCTGTCACTGAGCTGAGCTCATGAAAGTTCATGGACTCTGAGTCAACTGCATGTGCTAAGCAAATGTCTAACTCTTTTTTAATTAATATTAATTTTTATTTATTTTACATGCATATACAGTTTCCCTTCCAACATTAGGAGAAGAAATGGCAAGTCAATGTCTATGAGATCAAGGACAGTTGGTCTAGTTAGCAAATGCCAGGCCAGCCAAGGTTACATAATGAGACCCTGATTCAAACAAATAAGCGACACCCTCCCCACCATGCACACACACAAGCAGTCCAAACTGATTGGAAATGGAAAGTTATGTGCTCCTGTTGGGATGGAACATTTTGTTTTCCACTTTGTCTCAGCTGCTGCTTATCTGAACATTTAGGGACAGAGGTAGCCAGGTCAGCCTCAGCAAAACCACCTTTGCTGAGCTTATATATGTGAAATATTGCTGAGGCATTGTGGCCAACTTTTCCCAGGGAAAGATTTTAATTTCTCTTGCGATTAGGACACCCATTTTATTAGAGCATCTCTCAGTACCTTCTCTACATCTTGGATAATGCTATAAGCAATAGAGCTCCTCATGGAAGTTAGATGCTTGTAAAAACATACTTGCTGAACCATGTTCTAATGCATGACTGCTGGTCAGGCTGGAAGAATATAATAAAGGGATGCTTATCAGGTTATGCATAGACATGAATCTACTCCACACTTCAATTGTCCTGGAGCTTTCAACTTCTCTAAAGTGGTACTTCTAGACTGTAATGTATCTATGATTCCCTTGGGATTCTGTCAGAGTTACAAGCTCTGACTTTGGAAATACAACTCTGGTCTCTAGTTGATGGCAATCCTTGTCTAGAAATCTTGATTTGTGCAATCATATCTTTTAGCATTTTTCCTCTAGTCATCCCAGACAGAGGCCTAGCTTTCACATAAAAACTTCCTAGAAATGTTTATCTGTGGCTTTTTATATATCACACTATCACTGAATTAGAACCTCAGAGAGAAGGGCCCAGTCACCTGACTTCACATGTCAACCACATTATTTTGATGCTCCATTGAGAATAGGATTTTGTAATATACTGGAAAGCATGAAAAGTTTTTGAACTGTTCAACTGTAGGATGCCAAAAAGAACTCAGAGCAGTCCAGCAGATTATTAATACCATCTTCAAGATTGTAGCCTACATTTTTAACATATTCCACACTGAATTCTAGTAAATAGACTCAGGGAAAGGATTAAGCATAGTCAAGTTTAAAATCATGAGCTTGTAAAGAAATTAACCAAATTCAGTGAGTATGGGATTATTAGTTACAGACATCATAGTCTATGTTTTAAGAGAAAAGAGAATCTACCTTCATGGCCAGAGAGGTACAGAGGATTTAGATGTTCAAGTTTGACTACACTATTTCTCATCTGTTGTTTGTTTCTCACTTGTTTCTGATTATGTTTTCATTGCTTTTGTTCGTAACTTTAAAGAAAGGGCTGGGGACTCATGTGCCCCTAAATCTGTCAAATGTTTACAGAGACACAAAGGCATAGGGTTCCTTCAAAGCTATTAGAGAAACATAAAGGTTCCTCATGCATATTCTTGGTATATTTTATAGATGTTAATTTTACATTTTTTTGGCTATAGATTTTCTAGGGTTGTCAGAGAAAGCAGTATTATCATAATTACTACTGTTGTCATGGTGATTAAATACTTCATCCACTTGATTCTCCAATGTTCTACACCTGCACTTTATCTCATGCTCCTGCAGGTGCTAATTTGGGTAATTGTAATGCTATGCTTGGCATGGATTAGCCACATGCCATGTGGATTACCCACTTATAAGAAAAGAACTTATCTCTGGCTTTTCAAATACATGCACAATACAATCCAAGATTCTTATTATGAGGTCTTTTTTTATTTGTTTATTGTTATCCCATGGTGGCAAGTCAAAGTACCAATTACAGTATCAGAGTGTCAGCAAGAAAATGTCAACCACCAATCACTGTAGTCAGTGTGGGTTCAGTAACAGGATGGGGCATGGGAAATTACACGAGATGTAGTCATTCACTGGTAGGTACAGCAAGAAATACAGAAGGGAAATGTTACTGAAATAAACAGTAAATATGACAGAATCCAAAACAACATCTCACAATGAAAGCCACTGTGTGTTGTATGAAGTTCTTTCTTGCAGAGAAGCACCATAGGAACAAATTTTTCTAAGATGCTAAGTCACCACCAGTCACTCAATTCTACCCTCAGCTCTCAATTTCCAGGTGCTAAGATCAGCATCATATCACAGTCAAGCATTCCCACCCAATCCACCTCTACTCAATATCAGAGCATCTCACCTTCTAGCTACTTCTACTTTATCTATGTTCATTTTTTTATCTAGTTTCCATGGCATATTTTATATCATTTCTACATCCCATTTTCTTATTGAGTCCCATGTGTACAGTTGACTCATATTTCCTCAACTTTCAATGACCACCACACTATTTTCCTGCTCAAAAACTCACACTCTTATCTCCACAGCACCCATTCATAGACCTTATCTGTCAATCAAACTAATATCTGACTTAAAGGAGCCAGGGGGAAGATCTGTCCATACATTTTGTTGTTGTTATTTTTCTTACATCAGTTTGAGTAATCTCCATTTCCAGGTATTATATTATTTCCATTATCTACTTCCTATCACACCGCTTACTCATTCATTAGAAAATAATATATATTAAGCATAAACAGAATTTGATAAATTTAAAATTTGTTTTAACAGTTTGGCCTTTGCCAACACTCAGATGGTTATTGCAGTAAATCCCCAGATGGTCTTCATGTTGCAGACTCTATTCTGCCTTAGTCTATTTTCAACACACCTGCTAAAATTATCCTTTAAAAATATGCCAGCTCAAAACTCTCTAATGGCCTCTAATGCCATAGAAAATAGAAGCTAAATCCTTACACTGCTCCAAAATGTCTAACATGATTTCATCCTTTCGGTCTCTAGCTGGCTGCTATTTTGTCTAACCACAGAAGCTCCTTCTCTACTTAGTTTCCTTGCCTTATGCCCTATTCTTAACTCTTTTGTGTGAGCTCTCTCTCTAAAGGCCATGTTACTCATGGCTTTTCTCACTATGCTACTGACTTACACAATATATATATTTTCCCAACTTACACTTTTCTACTGCATTTAGTAAATATTTCATAGATTAATGAATAAATTAGAGTTCTATTATGTAGTGGATTTTTAATTAAAATTACAAATGTTTGAAGCTTTGAGCTAGAAACTGGTTGTTATAAAGCTTAGCTTTATAGCACATCTAAGATTTCTGGGTAAATAGTTATCACATGTTAATTTCACAATTTGATATGTAGGTTCAAATTAAGGTAAGTTTATTATGAAGGAATTATGTAAATATTCCTTTCATATGCTCATTAAAATATTAGTATATTAGTAGTCTGTTGATATAATTAGTCAAATCTAC
>PVIH01001323.1:110639-179172 GCA_004025045.1 Sigmodon hispidus
CAGGGATGGAAAAAAAAAATTCAGAGGGAAAGATGAACACAAAGAAAATATATGTGTAGCAATCTTATTTGTATTTCCACCCTTGATAAGCCATGCTTATGATTCTTATCCTCTGTATAGTTATTGTTAACTCTTCCGCATTTTAAATTCTTTTTACTGTTTTTTTTTCTTGATAACTACAAAATAAAGAAGGAAAAAAAGAGAAAGTTTCTTTTTATAGCTCTGCTACTGATTAATTGAGGAAAACAGCAAGTGAGAGAAGTTTATATATCATATGTACATTCCTTAATTATCATATTTACAAAAGAAACAAGAACTTAGTAAAAGTAAGTACACAAGAGTTTATGTTTATGATTCTCAGGATAAGTGTATTTAATTATAGAAAGATCTCAGGCACTCAAAGGACTGTAGTACACATGACAGATGTTGAGAACTGATTTTTACATAGTTGAGTACTATTTCATTATTGATGTTTGGACCATTTGGTGACAATCCACCTTATAGTGTATTGTATTGTGATTACTTTCTTCACTATCTGTCTTTTATTAATGTTTGATATATGTGAACATTCTGGAGTATTGGTTTATTACCACCTCCCTGGCTTCTGTCTTTTATTCAGTACATCCCCATACCACCTCTGCTCTGTCTTCAAGGTGAGCAAAGTCTTCAAACAATGTGAAGTGCACTATCAACACTGTTATTCTCATTCCATCCAACTTAAGACCACAACCACAGAGCTAAAGCATGGTATATTGTCAAGAAACAGCTGCTATGTGCACAAGAAAACATACACTCAGATCTACATGATCATGTAGAAACACAGATGTAAAACACACTCAGAGGAGAATAAAGATCCCAACAAAGAAGCTTAGATTTGTTTACAGAACACAGAGCTTTTACATAATGTGAACATCAGCTTAAATAGTATGAACAAACAGGTCTTCAATTCCTCAATCAACAGAAATATTCACAGGCATGATGCTAACGTCACCAAAGGTTTGACTAGGCTGAAAGAATGCCTTCTTGTGGAAAGGAGGAAAGAGCTGTGTGAAAATGAAAAGGCCTTTTATTTTTCCCTCAAGGACTTAACAACTTAATAAAACTGTTATCTACTCCCTGTTATGAAATTTCATATGTTCTTCCAATTTGTGTTGTTAGAAAGGCCAGAATGGACTTGTTTGTAAACAGGAAGGTCGTAAGAGTGGATATGAAACTGAGAGAACTGACAACTGAGTTTGATGGGGTGCATGATGTAAAATCACCAAATAATAAATATGAATATTTAAAAAAGAAATGTCAGAGTTGATTTATGTGGTAGTCGAAATGGCCATTCAACCATCTCTCCCATCTCTTCATTCTGTGGAAACTTGAAGAAGGGAAGGCTTCTTTGGCTCAAAGTTTGAGGATCCAATCAAGCCTAATAGGGTAGGCATGGCAGCATGTCATATAGCACCCAATCACAAAGCAGAGAGATAAGTAAATTTCTCCTTTGCCTTTCTTATTTTATCTGGTATACCAATAATGAGATGGTGTCACCTCCACTTAGGAGGGGTTCCTCATTTCATATGCCTAGGAAGGACACTCACCTAACACCCAAAGCTGTTTATCTCATTAACATTCCAGGCCTTTTGTTTCCTATTAAAATTACCCAAGACTACCTCTTGTCAATATGTCTTCCAAGTACAACACACCTGCACACATCCACTACTGTATTGAATGCTAAGGCTTTCAATCATTAGTGAAGGTTCTCAAAAATTCATAAGGAGGAAATACCATCAAGTTCTTGGCACACATTAATACACTTGCAGTAGGGCAGACTCAAAGTTTAATGGCCACTATGAAAAGTAATGAAACAGCAATAACTAAATAAAGTTGAAGATAAAACCTGAATATCAGATTTGGAAGAAAATTGTGAGATGAAAAATTTACAGTAATGTATGCACTTATTTCATCCTTCATTTCCTCCATTTTGCAACCTTTTCAAAAGAAGCTCAAAAGTCTCCACAGACCCTTTAAAACAATCTACATTTCATTTTCAAAATGTTGCACACTGTTTTCTGTCTACCATATCGGGTTCCACCTCAGTGTCCTTTTCCTTACACTATTCTGCTTTATGCTCTTACTATAGAAAACTCCTTTGTTTGGAGAGAAGATGTTCCTAATGTCTTATTCCAAGTGTTAGCACATGCAACCTTAGAGCTATTATTGTGCATGGAAATTCCATCTTGATCTTGCTACATGGGGTAAAGGGCTGTTCTAGAATATACTTTACAATACCCAATATAGTTTCCTATTATATTAGAACAAAATAATGTCTTATATATTCTTGATAGAGTAAACTATGGCAAGGAAAGAAAATGAGGAAGTAGGTGAAGGAAGAAAGACTAAGGGAAAATGATGATATATGAAAAAGTATATCTATAACTTAGGCATAATAAAGCTGTACAGTTAGTCTTAGCTAAAGTTCACAGTTATAATACAATAAATGAAGATGTTGTAAAGAAGCTTGAATCAGTCTGGTGGTATAGATAGGTGGTAGAGTGGTGCCTTGCATGAACAATGTTTTGGGTTCAATTCAACGTACCACCACTACCACTACCAAAAGTTGAATAGGTAATGATTTTGTATTAATTTTAGCATGTGGAGAAACAGTTAAGGCAGGGGCTGAAGCACTCTATGACTAAACTACACAAAACATCTTCATTTTTTATGTTTATATATGATAGCATATTATAGGGTATAATATTAAACTCATAGACACCTTGGAGAACAGACATAAAGAAAAAAACATGCATGACAAATTGTTAATGTTATCCTTTTCTACATGTGTATGTATGCATTATATACATACATCTTTTGTGGTATGGTTATACATAATATAATACTGTATATTTTCCTGTCCTCCAGCGGAGTAAATTTTGTTCCATATTAGAATGTGTTTTAAGGCCTATGAATATATTCAGTGCCTCATAGCATATACACATGCTAAATAAGGGGTTTGAAGCATTAGTATATCATCACACAAGTGATGCAAGTCAAGAGGCAGGGGATCGTTTAAAGATTTTAGCAGTACGAAGCAAGTAAAGGTGGCTCCCCAAGCCCCAGGGACCTAAGTTATGTTGATCTGCCAGTTGTCCTTTGATGCCCATGTGCCCACAAATAGGTTCTACTGATTGAGAGAAACTAGACAGTAAATAAAGGATGTTTTCTTTCATTTGTTGAATCTGGATTCATATGTGTGTGTGTGTGTGTGTGTGTGTGTGTGTGTGTGTGTGTGTGTGTGAGAGAGAGAGAGAGAGAGAGAGAGAGAGAGAGAGAGAGAGAGAGAATCATAAAAAGAATTTCCACCAAGCCATCATGAGACTGGAGGTTGAGCGATTAAGTGATGTGGAGGAGGGAAATGGAAAGGCTAATGGATTCTGTGTTGTACTGAAGTGTGGAGGGGGTTATGAGGAAAGAGATGGGCAAGCAAGAACTGCACAGGGGACTGTAGTGAGTGTGAGTGACAACTTATGAGTGACAAGTATAATGACATATATGTATAAAAATGTCATAGTGAAACCTATCATTGCATAATAATGATAAAAATTAATTTAAAGTAAAATAAAGGGATGGAAGAAAATTCAGTGTTCCTTGTATTTACCCAAAAGGGGGCAGTTTACCTCATATCCTTCTCAATCAAGAAGGAGGAGGTGAATCAATGACCACAGCTTGAGGGACCTGTGTGGGGTGCTCCCATATGCGTTGGTCCCTGACTATCACTGGCCATCTGTGTGTTTTGTCTTCAGGTCATTGTTACTGCTTTCTGCATTCTGACAACTGTGTTCTTGTGTAAGCTATTATACAAAGTGACTTCAAACTCACCCCTTTGAGATCTATTCATTCTCTGAATGTCTCTTGTGCATAAACGACATATTCACCTTAATTCAACTCTGATGATCTTCTCTAAGAATCCTTTTTGCTTGTTTGTTTGTTTGTTTCGTACAGAAGTTCAATATAATCAAGAGCTCATGAGGATTGTAGACTAGCACTCAACCTATATACAACATGTCCATTAGTATTTCTTGGCTGGGAGATCAAAGGTAATGACACAGAGCTCCCACTTCACTGTCCTTTAGCCCTTTAATTACAGCCTTTTGAAATCAGTTTCACAGTTAAAAGGTGGCATGACATACACAGAGAAAGGGCCATGTTTTCATTGCAGAGTTTAATGTGCTAATAAAGAGAATGGAAGGCAAAAGCCTGCACTGATATATATGTCATGTCACATAGAGCTGTAACCCAATCAAACATAAGCATCAGGGGACTCAGCTGCCACCATGTGAGGGCCAGAGTTCAAGTGATAACTGTTGATTGGGATGGGAGTTGAGATTACCAGGATGGAAATGATATATCTGTGTTCCAGTATGTTCTTTCCAAATGAGTAGAAAATGTCCAGTTAATACTAGGAGAATTTTTATCTGATTTTATTTTCTCTCATTTCTTTTCATTTATATTTTCATTTATTGTGTAATGCTGCATCTATTTGGACATTTATCAGCAACTGCTTCTGAATCACACTGAAAAGTCAACTGAATATCACAATTGCAATGTGTGCTCAGGTCCTAATCTCCAGGCAAACATCTTGCATACAAACCCCACTTCCTCTAGATTCTTTTGCAAAGCATCATACTGAAAACAATTTCTCTGATTTTTCAAGATAAATATTCTCTCACTCTCTTTCCAGTTTTATAATTCAGGAGAGCCTTTCTCACGAATAGGACAATCATCAGTTTGAGAGACTAGAAAGACCACTTTTTGTCTGTGAGTTTTTATGGAAGGAGTAGTAATTATTTCCACAAGCAAAGATGAATAGACACAGATGGTTTAATCACATGAACTGAACTTACCCAAATACCTTCCGGCACTTTCCTACAATTTCTTTCAGTCTAGAAAAAGTCTCTTGTTTCTAAAGATCTAAGCAGTTTCTTTTCATTATATAAATAAATAGCCTTAAATAATACCTTCCTACCTGGTTCAGTTATTCATTGAAATTATTCTTGGAAAGAAATTTACTTAATTCAGTTGTGTTTTGGAAAAGGAGTTTAATTTAACCTAGTGTCAATTTATAAAAAAGATTACATACACAGATATAAAACAAAGTACACACACACACATACACACTACAAATGGTATCACATTTATCAAGTAAATCCTTATCAACAAGGCTTCTAAAACTGTGACAATTTTGAATTGGTTGCATTTTTCTACATATACTACATAATCCTCCTAGTATATTGGCTTGAAAGCATTTCTTCAAGATAAAATTTATTTATTATTGCTAAGATTTTAGATATTCCAAAATTAACTTGAAATTCCTGACTCCCCTTTCTGTTCCTACAAAGGGTAATTTCATATTGTTCTTCCTACTACAAAAGCTCCATCAAGGTCCAAATGAAGTCAGAAAATTGATTTATTTCAAATTCAAATTGGCTACAAATTTGTGTGTATGTGTGCATGTATGTTATTAATGAAAAATTTATTCTTGGTAAAAATAATTTTCCATCTTAATTGGGGAAAATTTAGGTAGCAAGATTTTCAAGTTAATTTTATAAATATCACACTAACTCTCATTGTTTGAAATTAGAAATAAAAAAAATCTGAGAGCCGAGGTACATCAAGACACAAAGATCAGAGTTGTATTAAGTATAGAGCAAAACTTAAGTAGGCTCTGCTGAAATCAAATAAACCTATTATCTTCATTCTAAAAAGCATAAAATTAAAACAGTTCAAATTATTTACTTCCAAGGTCTTTCCTGAATTATAGATTATTGTATCAAATACTATGTGCATCTCAGTATACATAGTCAAGCCCATCTTTTCAACACATGTGTTTGAATATTCAAAACATAGTGGGGCATTTATGATATCAAACCAGTTTGAAGAGTAGATTGTAGGAACTTTAAAACGGAGTGAAAGTGACTACCACTCAGTGGACAATGTTAATTCTAGAATCTGCTTCACCAATAAGGAGATTTAAAAAAAATACTGGAAATTTGAAAATACCAAAGTCAAGGAAAGGAAAGTAAGCATCTGACTACAAAAGGCACCAGACCAATGAACATTCTGCCATGAGAGACACCAGGCTAGTGAGAATCTGGCTTACAGAGGCACCAATATAAATTAAAATAGCACCTTAACATGATAAGTACTAGACTAGTGAGCATTTGGCCATAAGAGAAGCACCAGTAGAGTAATTTTTCCAAAAGCTTGATGAGACAAATTTCAGAGTTATCTAAGGAAAAATGTGTGGGTTTGAGTTAAAAAAGAACTGACTGGCATCTCAAACTGAACAATATGAAAGGGGAGGAATTCAGATGAAGGGTTTCTGCAGGAGATGCGATGGCATAGATATTTTTAAAAGAAACTTTTTTTTTGCAAAAAGAAGTATATACAATGCACTACAACGTTTCCTCCTAGATTAGAACAGTCCATCCTGCAGGGAAGCTCCTTAAGCATGAAAGTAAACAAAAGAGTTTCAGAAGGTCCCTAAAACCGATCAGATAGTTTGGGCTTCTTCTTCCCAAAATAAACAATCTAAGCTACTGCAAAACACTTTCAGACAAGATGGAAAGAAGACTCTGAGACTAGACCAGCTGCCTAGAAGTAGCAGAAACCAGCAGAACTGTCTGGAAGAGGTTTAGAATCACTAGGAAGGAACACTCTACAACCTGTTGAGCTGTATATAAGCTGTTCAGGTTACACCAGGATTTTGGGTTATGGGGAACTGCCATCCATGCTAAGATAGCCTTTGGTGATACAGCTGTGTTTACATCATTTCTACTTCTGTGATTAACCCCTCATTCATATTCCTGTATGTAACCTCAACAAAACTCATCAGTTGGATTTTTGTGGCATCTGTACTTTGATTTGCTGTGAGATGAGTTGAAATGTGTGCTACATCTTCCTAGGAGAAGTCTTGTCACACAACAGGTACACCTAATGCTAGGTGTTGGTGTTCAAGACACAAATAGTAGTGAATGTGCTGAGGACCTATGGTTGGAGACAGTGAGAATATCTTTCTGATTCTTCACTTCTGGACTATAGGAAAAGCGACATTTCCTATGGTGGTTTCTTGTGTTAGAATAGGAGAATTTGTCCAAGTAATCTCTTGCTTCAGTCCTTCCAACAATATCTGAGATATTTTTCTGCTTAAATAAACTAAAATAGATTCTGTGATAAGTTCATTGTTTTTTTTTTATATGTCTAATTGTTTAAACTTCAGTGGTACTTGTTGCAGGCATCACATAAAATCCATCCTTCTGAAGATAAGAACCTACAGGTAGAAGATACATTCCCCAGGAACACATAAAAGAAAACACACCATGAGCTTGGCAAAGAACATGAATCTATAGCACAGTTGGCTTGAATCATATACATTGTCAGCCTCTTGCTAGAAATACAAAGCAGTGTTTATTTCTATAGTTGTTTAAAATGTGCTCAACAATTTTTTTTACATTCTTTGAAAATCCATATTCTCTCACAAACTTTGTTTGCTTGTTTGTCTATTACCTTTACTTGGAATCTCACAACCACAACTGTGTGTAAATTGACTATCAGTTGAAATATAATCTATGTAGAAGCCTATTATCATTAAAATGGCAGAGAGTAGAGCTAGGTTCATGGGAGTTCTCAAGAGTTTCAGAAAGGCTGGCTGTGAGGAGCTTTGTTTTTGCTTAACATCTAACTCTTACAGGCGCGCGCGCACACACACACACACACACACACACACATTAAATAAAAGAATAAAACTGGAATAATCTTCCTGAAAAGCATGTCCCATCACTTTCCTAACAACTCAAATTGGGATGCAGAATGATCTTGACTTTCAACATGGCCATGAGTTTTCATTTATTTCTTGAGTCTTTGCTTAACAGTGAAGTTCTGGAAGACAGAGTGGAAAGGAAACCCTATGCTCATAAAATACTCTCACAGAAACTATCAGACTTAACATTTCTTATAGCTATTAAGTGTTTTCACAATGTTAGCATTTACGTAAGTAATTGTGAGGAAAAATTCTTCTGTTAGAATGAATTACTTAGAGGCCCGCTTTTACCCTTTTTTCAAATAATGCTGCTCACTTTCTTGATAAGACTGACAATACACAGCCTTTCAGAGGAAAATGAACACAAGAGACTCCCTGAAGATAAATGGTGCTATGTTTATTTTCAAACCTTAAACATATGCTCCTGCAAGTTGTGCTAAGATGTAAAGTTTTGCTAAATTTCCATTTGAAATCCAAGGGCAGTAATCATTTTCCAAAAAGACAGACCCACTGTAAATAAAGAGAAGATAATAAATCTGATTAAGAAAGTTTTGTTGGAACAGAGCTGTGATGTGTTGTACAACAGTTCACTCTTCACGCTTCCACTATATGAATATCTGGAATGGTTTTGCCTCTGCAGCCTTGCAAAGAAATGTCATACAGAATCCAAGCATTTTGAGCTGAGCATCATAGCAAAAGCAACTGGACTATGGACATACATGTTAAATGGGAATGCGTATTAATGTCATGTCATTTATTAGGGCAGCATGGTGACTGTAACAATGCAATATTTAACTACAATCAAACTTGTATCTCACATGTACTGACAGTCCATTAAGACTCTGAAGGGTACTAGAAGCTGGCCTTGAAAAGGCTTTAAACATTACGTCAGAAAATGTGTGAAGAGTCTTCCTATTTACATGATAATAATAATAAAAAAACTGGTAGAATTACCAAAGACAACATTGGTTTCAAGGTGATAGTTTATTTACTTAAAAAAGCAAAAAATATTTTTAGAACATTGTGATAAAAAGAGGGATAGACTGATTATGTTTATTCATCAGCAGATTTTCTATTTGAGTATGAGAATTGAAGGAATCAGAGTTTTGTTGTTTGTTTGTTTAATTGTGGCTTTAAAGGGTGATTTTGGAATCAGTATATGCTATTTACAGTTCAAAAATGTGCAGCTGTGTTACATCCCAGTGACTGGTGGCACACACCATTAATCCTAGCACTCAGAAGGCACAGACTGTGAGTTCAAAGCCTGCCTGGGTTTACAAAGTAACTTCCAACATAGTCAGGCTACAAAAAAATCCTGTCTTGGGGAAAAACAAATCCAAGGAAAAAAGAAAAAAAATTTTGCAAAAAAAAAAAAAAAATCCCAACTGTAATAGCAGTAGTAATCATTTTTACACCTAACAAATTATGCATATAAGATATAACAGAAAACAGAAGCCAAATGGCATAGATGGTAAAGGAAGATTTAGCAAAGATGCATCCAAAATTTCAATCATGTAAACACAGCAAACAATGCATCACAGTATGAGTTTATCCTCACCAACATCTTTAAAATTAATCAGCAGATTTAACGATACACTAACAAGAACATAGTGAGAGTCTTGATACTTGTCACAGTAATATTTCGGTCAAGAGAGTCAATGAGTTAAGAGTCTCAGCAGTTTTAAGAATGACTTATGGCAGCATGGCAGTTCCTCAGAAAACTGGGAATCAATCTCCCTAAGGATCCAGCAATACCACATCTGTGTGTATACCCTAAAGACACACATTCGCACTTCAAAGACATTAGCTCAACTATGTTCATAGCAGCATTATTCATAATAGCAAGAACCTGGAAACAACCTAGACGTCCCTCAACAGAAGAATGAATTAACAAACTGTGTTACATCTATACAATGAAGTACTACTCAGCAGTAAGAAAAAATGATATCCTAAAATTTGCAGGCAAATGGATGGATTTGGAGAATACCCTCCTGAGCGAGGTATCTCAAACCCAGAAAGATAAGCAGGGGATGTACTCACTCATTAGTGGGCTCTCAACAACAACAAAAAAAATGCAAAAAACAAAGCATGCCCAAGCTGCAAACCACAACCACTGAACAGCTTGGGATCTGAAACACCTTGGACTGACACTGTGGATTCCACTCCCTCTAGAGGAACACCTGATTTGGTCTTGAGGTTGGGGTGAGAAAACTGGATCTGCCAGGAGTAGATGCTGAACTGAGCAATATTGGAACCTTGGGACCTCCTGCTCATGCTGGGGAGTAGATGGGGAGATGTGGAGAGCAGAAAGTGACTGGAGGGTGTGGGAGGGGAAAGGACCTAGAATAAGGATATACATGGATAGAAAATGTGACTTTATTCATAATAATTTTAAAAAATTTAGAACTAAAAAAAAAATGACTTAGCCAGCTCTGAATGGCATCTTTGCTCCAATTATGGGCTACAAAATAAAGGCCAGAATTTAAGCACAGATTCATAAAGGAAGCCAGCCTCATATCCCTGCCTCTAATGCTGGAGAGTGAACCAGGGCCTTGCTCAAGCTAGGCAAATGCTATACATTGAGCCATGTTCTCTGGCTCTCACAAAGAGGCTTTGTCATTGTTTATATTATAGTTTCATGTATATTGTGGGTGAAGTCGGTATTTCAAATTATGGGAGAGTTGATGTTTCATTTAAAATAGGTATAATGTGTTTGTTACATATTAGTGTATAAGAAAATACAGCAACTAAACATTGTAAATTGTCTTATGTTGTATAGGCTATCCTGGAACACAACATGGAGCTGAGCATGAAATATAAATGTTGCATGGACATTGAGTCCATTTCTAGAACTCTAACTGGGTAAAGTGGTAATCAGAAAACATAAAAGAGCAATGTTTTATGAGTAAAATCACAATAGTAAAAAAAAATAACACCTGTTGTTTATTATTTAAGTAAGTCTTTGTATAGTATGCTTTGCACAAGCAAATATTTCATTAAGAAAATTACTGAATAAGTTTCTACCATTAAAATCAGTAACTATAGAAGAATTTGGATTTTTAGCAGTTTAGAAGCTCTTTGAAAACAGGCCTGAGATGTGGTATAGGAGCTTATCAAATTTGACTGTTTACATTTTGAAGTGCCTGATCTTTTATTTTTCTCTCTTATACAAATAAGCTAATCTACTTTTTCTTTAGATATATCCTCTCATTTCAAAGGAGATAACTAATGAAGCATGTTATGTCAATTCTGTTTATAGTTATTAAAGTAAATATTTGTGAAACTAGTATTTTGTATGTAGAACTACTATGCTATATTTATTGCTTTTTCTTTCTAACAATGACATGGTGCTAATTATAGTTATCATTTATTTTACCATAAATCTTAAACAACAGGCTATATAACATCTTTAATTGTTATTTTGAATTCACAAAGGATGAAGAAAGCAAATCCACATGGAATTTACTACAAAATTTTCCCTCTGAGTTATATAATCATCTAGGCTATAAATTTGTTTCCTGTAATATATAAAATGTAGAAAATTAATTATTAAGGTATCAAAAAGATGATTATAGCAAAGCAGAAAGCTGAGTGTGACATACTAAATATTCTCCAGAAACTGTAATAACCAGGTCCATGGCAGCCCCCTGATCCCATTTCACAGAAGAGCCAATAGGTGACTGTCCAGGGGTCACACTAAACTTTGTCCCCAGGAACAGGGCAGCTGGATGGAATTAGCCCATCAAAGTTTGTCTGTAGTGGGTTATGGGTGCAGTCATTGGTCCTAAACTAAATGACATAGGTTGGTATCAACGTAGGTCCTTGCACCAGAGGGAAAGAGCTTTGCAAGGCTCCCAGCACTGTGAATACATGAGGTAGTTAATGCAATTGGATTCTGTGGTGGTATATTGTGCATTTAATAATGTATGCCTGGAAATTAGAGGACAGAATCAATCCACACTAAGCCATAAAAATCAGGTAGTGGGAACAGGCACCTTTAATCCCAGTACTCAGGAGTCAGAAATCTGTGTGGATTTCTGTGAGTTCAAGGTCTAGCAGAGCCAGGTGATGGTGCCACACACGGTTAATCACAGCATTTGTGATCCCAGGCATCTGCTCCCAGTACTTGGGAAATACAAGCCTTTAATCCTAGAACTAGGAAAGTTGAACCAGAAAGTGTGAAAGCTTGTTGGAGAAAGAAAGATAAGGCTGGAAGAGGCTGGAGTGCTCCCCTTTGCTTGCAACTTATTTCCCAGTCAGGGTGAGGACTCAGAAGTATTCAGTCTGAGAATTGGGGAAGACAAGCCTGAGGAGTTGAGTAGGTGAGACTTGTCTATGACTTGTTCCTCTATCTCTCCGGTATTTCAGCTCTTCCCCAATATCTGACTCTGGGTTTTCATTACAATACCAAATAGAATTTGTGCAATAGGCCCCCATAATCTCATAAGGAGTGGCACTATTAAGAGTTATGGCTTTGTTGGAGTGGGTATGGCCTTGGTGGAGGAAATGTGTTACTGTGGGAATAGGCCTTTAGGTTTCCTATGCTCAGGATACTGCCCAGTGTCTCAGTTGGTTCCCTGTTGCCTGCAAGATGTAGGACTCTCAGCTACTCCTCCATCACCACATCTGCCAGCATGTAGCCATGCTCCCCACTATGATGATAATGGACTGAAACTCTAAACTATAAGCTGCCACCTCAATTAAATGCTTTTCTTTTTCCCTTCTAAGAGTTGCCATGGTCATGGGGTATCTTGACAGGAATAGAAACCTAAGTACAGTCTGTATCTATGGCTACTAAACTAGGTATATCCCCTGCTGGATTTATGCTTCTGTAGAAATATGTTTTATGAAGTACTTGATAATGCCATATATTAACCATCATTCATTATCTGATGATCACATTTAGTTTATCTTCCTGTATCATCACTGGTTATACCTGGAAATTTTTTTCTCAGTTGTAACTGTCATAAGCACATCTCCATCTTCTCAGAACTGCCTTCCCTACCTTCTTCCCCTGGCATTCCAGCAAATACCTTATACACACCCATCCTAGATCCACATCTACAGCAGAAATCTTAGCAGTATTCTCAGATGAAGACTCCTAATGAGTTTATTATCATCAACGTAATGTCAGCTCTTTTGTTTGCTTATTAGCAGCATTCATTATACTTTAAAATTAAAAGAAAAACTACAATGCAAGGGTTTTGTATTACATTATCAAGAGTGGACTGAGAATCAGATAAGTAAAATGTATGATAGGTTGGTGTGTGTGTGTGTGTGTGTGTGTGTGTGTGTGTGTGTGTGTGTGTGTATCTACCCCTTCCAGAGGTATTTACCAGGTTTTCAGAAAGTTAGTTTTCTCTCTGACTTTTACCTTTTACCAGGCATTTTGAATCTTTTCACAGTGTGATAGGATATTGCCACTTATGAAGTTCACACTGCAGCACCACATAATCAAATAACAAAAGCAACCAAAACAAGTTTTCAAAAACAAACACCCTGAATGTCTTAAGTAATTTCAATAATTTGTGTTGGACTATGTTTGCAGCTGTTTCGTAGTACACTAGGACTGCAGGCTATGAGCTAGACACTCCAGCCAGAACAAAGTCAGAGGGGAAATTAATGAAAAAATGGTAATTAAAACAAAACTTTTCACAATTTCCTTGCACTCATCAGAACCACATTTCTTCTTGTTGCTGATCATGACCATTTGGTGCTATTTGCTATGTAATTCATGGGATTTTTGTCTTGTCCTATACAGAAGTGCATAGTTAATGTGAGCAATTGGAAATGCCTATCGTAGAAGCATAGGGACAGGGGTTAGAAACATACGTTACCATTTATTTATTTTTTCTTCTTTCCTTTTTAAAGCACACACACATTTCTTCCTCTTTTAGAAAGTCCACAAAACCTCTCAATGATTTGAACAGTAAATCTAAAATCTTTACTGTGGACCGCATTTCTTTGAATTATTTATGAAACATGTTTTTCGTCCTTTGCTATTAGTCCCAGCTTAAAAGCCTCTTAAGTCCCAGACTTACAGATGTGTGTATATTGGGTTTTGTATCATCAAGTCTTTATTCAAAGGCATCTTACTGCTTGTGACTTTCTCTACTAACTTTTTCTTCTCCTATATAATCATGACTCATATTTTAGATATGAACAGAAATCTTCTTTCTTCAAGGTATGTTCTTGGTTTGGTATGTCTCACACTAACTCTGGTATTCCCAAAGGTTGTAACTATGCAATCCCTGCTGCCTGCACTTTATAATGTGCAAGTACTCGGGTTGTTCAGCACTTGTCTGCTGGAAGAAGGATCGAGCCTGGTGAAGTGACTACGGTTGGGGGTCTCATTAACCTAACCCTAAATAACATGCAATTGTTTTTTTTTCCTAATGGATTCTCCAACCTGAGGTAAACCAAAGTAATCTTGATTTAGTTATGTTTTTCATTTCTTTGTCTTGTTCTATTTTTTATAAAGTTAATTGGCTTAACTGAAGCAAGAAACTCATCTTGGCTTTCAATAAATTTAGATATTAGAACAAAGCCAAGTCGGTGATGTTTATATGCAGTATGGTTTGGCTTAATAGTCTGATGAAGCTTTTCATTAATAAACAAAATGAAAACTGTAAGAGCATACAGGAATACTTCCAGCTGAATGCTGTGACTCTCTGAAATATTAATAAGTGAAGGCATACCCTTTACAATAAAATGGTTTGAGATGTTTTCCTTTAAGGGTTATTATGATACTAGAAACTCTTCAAAGGTTTGTTACAGTTTCAAACATATAAATAGTTCAAATAATCAATTTAATTTTTATGTGTGTTTTTAACATTTATTTTGCCAAGCTCTGATTTCCTTAATGTACACGCAACACAACAGCAAAATAAAAAGCATTGTTCAATGTATGCTTTTAAAATAAACAAAAAATACAAGATTCAAAATCTCTTATTTGTGAGACAAAAAGTAATATAATTATTAGTTATTATAATGTATCAACCCTCCCTGTCATCACCATATTTTACCTCCAGTTTGCATTTGGAAGTTAAATTTGCTCTCGATTTAGAGAGGATGTTTATTAAAATCAGGTAAGAAAACAATTAGACTCAAATTCATAAAGTTATTATTTAAGTCCTCAGAAAGATGAAGGATATTTTTCTGTGAGGATATGTTATATATTTAATAAAATATATCACCACATTTCTCCCTATGGTTAGATTTTATGATGGCTAATATTGATTGTCAACTTTACAGTATCTACAATTACCAAATTAGAGAAGCCCTGGGGCTCACCTGTGAGTGATTATCTTAATTAGTTTAGTCCCTTGACATTGCTGTGTTGAACTATTGAGATGTGCTACAGTGAGGTCAGGAAACTCACCCTCAATATGAGCAGCACCTTTTCAGGGGACTCTCTTGGATATCATAGAGAAGAGAAGACTAGCTGAGTACCAGCATCGCTGTTAATGGCTTACTAACTATGGACTATGTTTAACCATCTCTTGCCTCTGCTGCTTCAGTTTCTCTGTCATGCTGGACTGTTTCCCTTAGAACTAGCAGACAAAAGAAATCTTTCCTCAAGTTGTTCTTGATAGGGAATTTTACCTGGAAATTGGACACGTAAGGAATTCAGAAAGCATGCATTTCTAATTAAAAAGAGAAGCCCAGGATAGATGTTTTGTTGCAACTGTAAAAACGGGTGCCTCTACCTGGGGTAACAAGTTTATATAACCTTCACTTCAATCAGGTCGTTTCTTGTTCACAACCACAGCAGGTAAACAGTGAAACAAGTTACAGAGATTAGTGACTGGCAGGAAGGTCAGCATATAGTGACTATCAAAGTGAGAATATTGAGCAGAGATGATGAACACATTACCTGTTTGCTATGCTGTAGAAACAAACACTGAGTGTTTGGTTAGCATTTCGGGAGAGGAGAAGGAGAAAAGGAAGTTCCTGTTGACAGACTGCTGCTTAAATATGTAATATCCTAATTGAGAAACCTGGATATATTTTTGTTGGTAAATCCTTCATTAGTCTATGAGATAATATTTCTGTCTTAGAAATAAAAACAACATTCAGGAAACACACTATGGTGTGCTCAGAGAATATGGTAAACTAAAAAATTTGCAGTCTATCGGGTTGGTGACCTCAAACAGCCTATATGGCCAGCAAACTGCTCTGCTTGAGGTCAAAAAAGGGAAAGTCTGTCCCAATCCATGTTGTAGACAACTAATAATGACTATTGTTTGCTAGTTATACTAACCTTCTCTTGTTTTGAGTACTTTATTATTGCACATCTGTGGACAGACTCATCCATAACAATGAAATGTTTTACAGCTCAATAGATTTCTATGTTATGATGAAATCTTGCCCAAGGTGGCAATAGGACCACCTTTTGTCAAGAAATTATGAGATGCACTAGTGAAACTTGTCAAAACTAGCACAAACATTCTTTCAATGTGTATTAATTATCCTTATATAGATACAGACCTATGGTTACAACAGAAAACTTTGTGTACACCTACCATACACTGAAAATACTAGGTGACCTTGCAAATATAAACTCAGTCAATATTTAGACAGTAATCTACTACTTCCTCATTTTTCAGATAATTCAATTAAGATCAACAAGCTAAATGAAGGTAAATAAAGACTATTTTAAGGAACTATTAATTTACTTTATTTTAACTATGCCTAAGAATGAATAGGATGCAATCTACTCATAGAAGTTATTTTAAGTTCCTATCACTCCTTTAAGAGATAGATCAATAATCAAAGTTCTACTAACTGTGGTTCAAAATCTTTAGTTTTCCCAAATTCAGATAGTGAGCTTACTATGAGACTTGAGTTATTAAACGATAGTAGGAAATACTTCTGAAAATATAAAGAAAATGTGTGCTTAAATGGCATCAGAATATAACACATAGAATAAAAAGCAACTGCCAATATGACAGAAGGATATTTTTTTCTAAATAATTGATGCCAATATCTTTATTGTATTGGACTTTCCATTTCTTTTCTGTCATATCTTACTACTAACTTTGAAGAATTTTTGCAATGCTAATCTGATTCTGGTCCTAGCCTTAAAAAGCCTGAAGAACAGATTAGGAGATATATTTAGGTAATAGATTTATCACTATACAATTGATACAGTTCCCACAACCATATCTCCATTATTCACGATATAGCCATTATGCCCATACTTTTTTTTTTTAATGAGCCTATTAACAGAATGACCCACTGGGATATTATCAAATGATTCCTTTATGCAGTCAGTCCCCAAGAGCTATGACTTTCACATTTGTGGAGCCAATTAGCTTTAAGCCGAAATATCTGAAAAGCACTTGCTCGCTACTGAGCATGAACATGCAACCTCCAAACCATCTTGTAGACAGTAGAGTACCCATGCAGCATTCACACTGAATTAGGCATGATAAATCATCTCTGTTGACCTTATTGCACAAATTCTATTTGCTGTTACAATAAAAACCTGGAGCCAGATATTGGGCAAAAGCTGAAATATCAGATAGACAGGCAACAAACCATAACCAATTCTTACCCAGCCAACTTTTCAGGCCTGTCTCCCCAAATCCTCAGTCTGCAAGCCTCTAGGTCTTTAGTCAAAAGGAAAGTGGTAGGCCAAGTTGAACTTCTTCCAATTTCCTGGCCCAGCTATCTCACTTCCTGGTTCAACATTCCTAGCTAGAGCTAGGATTAAAGGTTTGAGTCACTACCACCTGCCTCTGTTAGGCCTTAAATGCTCAGAGATCCTGAGGTATCTCTGCCTCCCAAGTGATGGGATTAAAGGCATGGGTCACCATTCCCTAACTTTCATGGCTTGGCTCTGTTCTCTGATATTCCAGACTATTTTTATTAAATATGTAATATTTGTTCCCTGTCTCTTTGATATTTTAGCTTTTTTTCTCAATATCTGACTCTGGGTTTTTATCATAATACCAAATAGAATTAGTGCAATATGACCTGAAATTTACAGGAGCCTCCCCGCATAGAGGGAGATAATATGCAGCTTCCCATATGGAACTGGGTTCCTAGAAATTAAGTATCCATGTTTGTAGAGTAAGTCAGATCACTGTATCCTAATCCCAAGCACCCCCTCACACCGCATACACAAAGAATACTTTACAATAGACTTTGCAATAGTATATAATCTCATAGAGAAAATGCATCATTTCATTATACAAGCAATACAAAATGAATATAATTATTAGTAAATGAAGAATGAATTTTCCAGTTCAAAAGTGTTGCTTATTTCTCATTGAGAATGATCATAATTTTAATTTGATAAATGATAAACTTGATAATCAATTTTGAATTCTGTCTTTCTTCTCTGGTGAATACATACCCCTAGCTCTGTCTTGTCAGTTACATATTATTAGCTAGCAAGGCAAAAGTCAGCTATACACTTTCCTCCACAAGTTTTTTTGGCCATGGTATTTTACCACAGCAATACTAGCCCTAAGTAATTCTTCATTTTTAATCAGCCTGTTCTTACAGAACCCAGAACAACAGGCTCAGGGGTGGTTCCACCCATAATGGGATGGCATTCCCCATCAATCATTAAATAAGAAACTGTCTACAGCCCAATTTTATGAGGCTTTTTTTTTTTTCAATTGCAGCTCCTTCCTCTCTGATGACTCTAGCTTGTATCAAGTTGACATAAAACTAGGCATTATGATATGATATGTATACCACATGTGTGCCTAATGCCAATGGAGACTAGAAGAGATTATCAGATCCAATGGAACTAGAGGTACAGATGGCTATAAGCGATCATGTGGGTATTGGGAACCAAACCTCCAAATCTGGTTCCTCTGCAAGGGCAGCAAATGCTATAACAACTGAACCATCTCTTTAGCCCTCTGTTATAACTTTTAATTCTCAAAATCCTATATGTATTTTATCAATTAAATATTTCAGTCACATGGACAGTCTGGTAAATAATATATTCCTTTCGTAGGCAAAAACAAAAAAACAAAAAGAAAATTAACTAAAAACCTTTTGGTTTACTGAGGTGGTATAAAATTATGAGTATATATGTTGGACTTCACGTTTCCTTTATTAAACTCAGGAACCTTCCATGTAAGATTTGAATATATGGCTCTTAGGATGGTATGATGGTAAAGGCCCATGAGAGCACTCTAGAAGCTGGGGCAGGAGAAGGACCAGATCCAAGTTACTATGTGTCACATAGTAAGATGCTGTCTACAAATAAGAAGGAAAAAAGAAAACAAATACATGTGGTCTTATTAAGTTAGGGTTTAGGGTTGTTTTCAGCTGATCTTAGCAGTGGGGGATGGCGGGGAGTAATAAATTCAACTCTAATAAACTCAACTCTTTTCTGCTTCTCAAAAATCCCAGTGCCCACTCTTGCTATTTGTCTTTCCAATGTTCAACCAGTCGGTTTTCTTCTCTACATACCTTAAGTTTTATGATCCTCATTTGTGTATTTCTCCTTCACGATCATGCCATAGTTCAGAAAAGACATGAAGAAAGCTATGGAGCCACATTGCCAGTCACATATTGTTCACGTTGAGAATAAACACAATTCCTAATTTACTTTTAAATTACTGTGTCTTCACTCTAATCAGATTAAAACAATAATTAAGTACTATATTTATCCCTTAATTTAGAAAAATGACTAGCTCAGACCTAGTATTTCATGGAGGTACCATTTAGTTCTTTCAACTGGAGTGTGCCAACAAAAGCAAAATACAATACATGAGACACGAAGTCTTGTGTTGTCAGAAAACACAATGTCCCAAGCCTGAAAATATATTACATATAAGAAAGATGGCTTCTGTTTCACTCTTCAAGGAAGACTGAAAGGAAAGCAGTGTTCAAAAGTTCTGCAGAGTCATTCTATTGTTTCCTTTATGGCAAGAATCTGTTGGAATTAGATTTTCTTTGCCATAATTTCAAATAGAAACTCAGGAAGTATGAGGATGGGTTTTACTGGACTGAAACAGGAAACACAGACCATGCCAACAGGAAGAGGAGGGTACATGTGTTTCCAAATGCTATCACAAAGGACATACGGTTGACAATGGATGATTGATGATGTAAATAAATTCTAGCCAAGATTTCCATACCAGATTTATTACCTGACTTCATACAGTTAGATATTTGTGTAAAAGAAGTAACTGTTCATTCCTATTTTCTGTCAGTGCCTTCAAGCATACTCTCAAAATTTCAACACAGTTAAAGGTTGTATAATTCATTTTATCCTAGACCATTTGATTCATTTTCATGATTGAAAAGAACTTGTTGAATATTCTTCAAAATGTCTCCTCTCTTAGCACCCCATCTTTTTTTCAGAACTAGCAGACAACAGGAATTTGTGCCAAATTTGCTATTTCCCCTTGCTGATTTTCCCCGTTTTGTTATTTAACGATCTCTAATAATTGTAGCTGTGAAAACAAGACAATTGTGAAAATTATACCTCATTCCTACAAGAGTGTCCTTTGGATGTTGTAGCTTTGCTTCTTTGAGAGGCAGGCAACTACATGCCTGTTTGGAAAGAGAATGCATCTTTAAGTGATTGGTGACTGAGTGTGCTCCCGAGTGATCTATGACCACGGTGATCTTTACAGCACTTCATCACAGAGCATCCTTGATTCTCAATTTTCTCTGGGCTATTCTACATTTACTCGTTCAACCATGGGGCTTTTAATTTGGCAGCTTTTCTCTCTTACTAGGCCAACAGCTATCTGAGCACCTGAGTCACCTTTTGAAGTTTCAAAGAGGAAGCAAGGAACTGGGTTTTTAATGGCTGAGTTTGGCTTCACACAAGAAAACAGAATTTGCCCTAAATTGCATCTAATACATTTCATCTTTCAATGGATGTAATCTTGAAAATCTACAGCTCCAGAATAATGATATCTAAGAATCACCATCCTCAGAGTACTTCCATACAGATTCTTCTGATTTGGCTATATAATAAAAAACCCTAATAGTTCTCCCCAGTGACTGAACACTTTATTGCTAAGATGATAGACCCTCTTCTTGTATGATTATGTGTAACTTCTTTCCATTTCAGCCTGAAAATCAGTGAAGGTTTAAGGCACAGAATTTCCAAAATTGTTTTAATATCTCAAAGCCTTATAACTTTTTCCCTATGGTTTAGAATACTTTGGATAGATAAAAATTTGAAAGCTACAGAAATGTTTTGTTTACCTTTTTAAAAATTATAGACTATGAATGAAAATAGGTTTTAAATTTTTGGTTGCGAGTCTAGTAGCTTTTAGCAGCTGAGATATCTCTCTTGCCCATAAAGATAAAAAGTAAGTAAGTAACTAAGTAAGTAAACAAATAAATAGAGTAGACAGATACATACAGTCTAAAAATATTGACTTTAAATTTGATCAATAAACTAAAATTGATACCAATGTAAAATATTTTCAGATTAACAGTTGTTTTTTGGATTAAACTAAATTCAATAATCTAAAAATGATGAAAATACATTTTAAAAGAATGAATATTGACTTTCAGATAATAGAGACTGTGTAACTGAAATGTAGAACAAACAGATCTGAATGCCAGTGAGTAAGTGTAAGAAATATGGGGCAGAACAGAAAGAAACAGTTCCTGGGGGAGAGTGTATATGTGTTAAGAGTGTAATGGGGACTCACAGCAGGAGGTGAAAACAAGACCATGATAGTATGAACATTCCAATAAATCAACTGATTCCTAAGGCCAATAAGTTTTATTATATTTTATGATTATGGCCAGTTGGAGAGGCATGTGTGGATGGATGTGGTACTTAAGTAATTTTTATAATCATGGCAAAAGTGGGAGACCGCTACCAACATCTGTGAGTACCATGAACTGTTGAGAATGTGATGGTAAGGCGGACAAGATCTGTCAGTAAACAATACTGAGGTAGTCTTTAAACTCTACAGAGGGCATATATTATGTAATATTTCTTTTAAGTATTCTTTATGAAGCCATACTCTATCTATTGCTTTTAAATTACCTTTATCTTGTCTGTACAAAAAAAAAAAAAAAACCAAGATTTTTGCTAAGGTTATACTATATAATTCAAATGTTCATAACTTTGCTTTAAGTTCCTCAAAAAAGAGAATAGAAATCATAGTAATATAAGTGCTAATTTATATTACTGTGAAGTTCATATGTCTATAATAGCTGTTGGGTTTTTATGGACAATTAGACATTGTACAGGATGCAGTTATAAGCTAATAGACTTCTCATTAAACTATCTAATAAATATTTTCTTCTTTGCTTTGTAAAACATGATCACTTTTTAAAGTCTTTCTTTCCAAAAGATAAAATGCAATTTATAGTGAATGTTAAATTAACAGGACTAAAATTCCCTTTATTTTTATTTTTTATAGAGAGTGGATGTTGGCAATTGAATGCCTGCTGTTTATTCAAAGTGTATGGTTCAGTAGCAGACATGGAGGAGAGTTGGCTGCTATCCCCACATTTCACAAACAGGGTGCTGTGCTCAGTGAAGGGAGGTTTTTATCAGTAGCACACTGAGCAATGGAGAAGAGGGCACTTGAGCTTTATTCCCATGCAAATAAGCTATCTGCAGGTGGCCTGCAAACAGGAGGTAAACTATCATTAAAGGAAAAAAAAAACTGGGTCAAATTCTTCTTTGTGCTCAAAATCTAACATGTTCAAGAACAACTTCTAAAATTGTATTAAACAAAAAATGCTATTTTCTAAAAAAAAAAATGTCCTTTTATACTGCTGGTTTATTATCTGAAATATTTTTCTTTCATAATATGCTTGAAATGTTAGAAAATTGACAGGGATGAAGGTGTAATGGGAGCATAAAGATGCGAAGACTTGCAGGAGGTCTTCAATGCACTGTTATGTTAAGGAACAATTCCATTTGCTCTCCATCTTTTCTTTCTTCCCATCTGACCATATTTCTCCTTTTCACTCACACCTCCCTTAATCCATTGGTCCTGCAACAATGTCAAAGAGATTTTCTCCAGAGCTGAGAAGATGCTAAAAGCATGAAGGCATTATCACTGAGTCCTGGGGCATCCACACAGGAGGAATCACTATATTCATTCTCTCTGTGTTTAATATGTTTAACATAGTAAAGCAAACTCTTTTAAATGTATAAAATATGTATACTTCCGAGCCCATGAATGAGGTCACTTGAAGTTTTTTTCTTTTAATTTCTTGGGGGCAAAGATAATAGTTTCTTGTTAGTAGTGCTAATCTCTTTACTAAATATATACTTTTCTGTTTGAATCTTTGCCCCTTTTCCTGTCTTTTTTTTTCTCCTTCCACACTCCAAGTTTATCAAATAGTAACAATGTCATAACCTGAACAGCATACTGTTTTTGTAAATATTTTCAGCTATATTAATTAGCCCATCACTTTTGAGGTCCTTTGGATGAGAATGGCCCTTATAGGGTCATATATTTGAATGCTTGATTCCCAGTTGGCAGAACTGTTTAGGAAGGATCAGGAGGTGTGGCATGGCTTTTTTGGATGAGGTTATGCCACTAGAACTAGGCTTCCGGTTAGCTCTCTCTCTCTGCCTGCCTTCTAATTGCAGATAAAGATGTAAGCTCTCAGCCACTGCTCTAACACCATGCCTGCCTGCCTGTTGTCATGCTTTTCACTATGCTAATCATTTACTCAAATCCTCTGGAACTGCAAGCCACAGATAAAGTCTTTTCTTAATAAGTTGCCTTGGTCATAGCATCTTTGCATCATAATAGAAAAGTAACTAAGACAACTTAAGCTCAGACTCATAACAATGTTAAGATAGTGGCAAAATATAGACAAGTTCCTTGCCATAAACTAACACAATTGCTCTCAAGGGCAATTCACAATGGAGTCCTTACTTAATGTAAAACATCATGGGCAGAATCATTTTTGGCCTAATAACCATTACTATCTAAAAACGCTCTAAAGTATCTCTAATACCTCTCCAATTTTTTTCCAAATTCCCCCCCAAACCAGTTCTAATGCCTTCTAGATTAAAATGGATAGGCACAGAAATGATCCCACTTTACTGGCACAAATTTTCTGTGTTGGTCAAACTATATGTTGTTGTAACAACTATTGTCTTGGCCTCACTTAAAAATAGGCTTTAATCTGTATGCCAACTAAACCTTTTTCCTGACTCCTAATTTCTGAGCTTCCAGTTTAATATACTAGAGAGGGTATAGTGCAAGAACAGCCTACATCACGGTATACAAGAAGCAGTTCCAAAGAATGTCCACTCTAGCAGGCCTCATCTTCCTTCCTCTGTAACTATCTTCTTCCAGCCTATTAACAAGTTGTCTTGTCCATTTCAGGACTGATCTACCCTTTCACTTAATCTTCCCTATAAACCACTTCATCGACAGAGCCAGAACAGTGCTTGTTGAAAGGAACTACTCCATCCAACCAAGTAGGAAAGCAAGTTTAATAATTGCACAGGCAGTTACATGGCACATATAACCCACAGAAAGAAATGAGAAATACTGAAAAGTAAATGGAATTATTATATTCCTTCTTTGGAAGTAGAAGCAAATCCAGAGAGAAGGATGAGATAGGCTTTTACACCGACAGCCCAAGAATTATTATCCTATTTGACAAGAAAGTTGCTTCCTTTTCCATAAGAAGTTAATTTCTTTCTTATTTTTAATTTTTCTAAACAGAGTTTGTTTTCTATTGTTACTGACTTTATGGGTGAGCAATGACTTTCTGAGTTTGATATAGATGATCCCTTGCATTACATGCTTGTCTCTTTTTGGTCCAGTGTTGAGGACTGCAATAAGGCTGTGTCCTCTGATTTCCTTTAACTCTACCCTTAGCTCAGAGTAACTTTAACAGAACTTTAAGCTCTACTCTGGCTTCTCCGGATGAAGTATCTTGTGCCTGTCAAATACACAAATATGTAAACCTTTTCATTAAACTATAACCCAAAGTCTCACTATGTCTTCCTTCTGGAAATATTCTAAGAAAATATTATTTTATAATAAATTCAGACTATCAAAAATCTAGTAACACTCTATAGAGATAGAAAAGGAAGAATCAGAATAATACATTCTATTAGAATCAATTCTTGTTGTTTATAATTGAATAAAAAAATAACAAAACCTTACTAAATATGATGATACAATGTTTACTTGTATGATATCATGCCAGAATACTCATTACCTGTGCTTTGCCAAAAAAACAGGTGGCATGAGTCCAGTGAGTGTTATGCCCAGGTTCTGTGATGTGGGTGCCATGTGCATTAGATAGGGGACAGTCTCTGCTGCCTTTCTCTTGTTGTAGCTATATACAGAAGTTATTCCCAGCCCTTTATGAGGAATAGCCAAATACATAAACAGTATTAATAAGTTTATCTGAACAATTATATAGCTATTTCCATTACATGCATATCTTCAGATAGAAGAATTTAAATGTTTTGGTTGAGATCACACTATAAGCATATTTTCTGAAAAAATTATTATTTTAATTTCATACATTTTCAACTTTTATAAAGCACTCAACATCCCTTAAATATCTTGGTATCCTAAAGCAAATTGTTCTAGCTAGTTTATTATGAATTTGACACAGAGTTATCTGAGAAGAGGGAACCACAATTGAGAGAATGCCTCTGAAAGATTCATCTGTAGGTAAGTTGTGGGACATTTTCTGAATCAGGGATTGATGTTGGATGGTCCACTCAATGTGGGTGTGCTGCTGTATGTGAGAAGGTGATTCTGTATTGTATAAGAAAACAGGCTAAGTCATGGGGAACAAATCAAGAAGCAGTGTTTTTACTTGGCTTTTGCTTCATTCCCCACTTTCAGGTTCCTGTCCCACCTGAGCAGCTGCATAACATTCCTCAGTTGTAAACTGGTACCTGGAATTGTAAGATGCCATAAACTCTTTCCTCTCCAAGCTGCTTTTGGTCATTGTATTTCATCAAGCAATAAATACTCTAAGGTATATGCTAAAACCTGAAACAGGTGTGTGAGGTGGTTCATACCTGAATTCCCACCACTTGGGAGGCTCAACCAGGAAGACTGCCAGCCCAGACCACAAAACAAATACCATGTTATATACTAAATACCATGGTGAATATCAGATTATCCAAAAGATGCATACTAGGGCCCTGTCTTAATAATGCAAACAGAGAAACAAAGAAACAAAAAGGAACAGAAAATTTAAATATGACTAAATTTCAGTACACTTGCTAAACCCATACAATTTTTTTTGAGCATTCACAAGTCTTGAGTTTATTTGGGAAGACTTAGGGCTAGCAGTGAGTGTTCTGTTTTATTTTGATACCAGGCATTTTGTCTGAACACTCTGTTTTTCTCAACATAGGCAGCATGTTTAGACTCTGGATATATTCTTGATTGACAAGGTCTTCTGTGGATAGTCACATGGGAACCTCTCCTTCTCATATTACATCACATTTTTTCATAAGACCACAGAAATTTGTACTTGATCTGACAAAATGCTTCTTAGGCCCCAGAGGTCAAGAAATGAAAATTTTTCAGCTGTTTCCATGGAAATTTTTTTTTCTTTTTCTCAACTGTCTGTTGTATCCTTTGTTCCCTAGAATTTATCTTTTCAAGTCTCTTGAGGCATCTCACTCCAGCATTCATCGTCTCTGAATGGAGGTCCTTGGCTTTTTCCCTTATGTATGCTTTTGTTTGTGGAGATTTTGTGTATTTGTTTTTTTTTATTGTCTTTTCTCTCTACTTCCTACATGATGTGAGAAGCCCAAGGGAGAACGAATCCACTTATTATTCTTGGTTTACCTCACACTTTATTCATATACTAAAACACTAAAGAAAGGCTCCAAGTCACCCTTAGGAAGATGTGGGGTATGGAGAGAAAAGCATCTGTCTTTTGGATAGAACGTGGCTATTACAGTCATGAACTCACATCAGCTTTGATTACTAACAGAAGACCTAAAAAATATCAAAGCACCCGCCATTCCAGCAGTGAAGGGGCTTCATGATACCCCATTCTTGAGGAGCTTACTGTCAATTGATAGCTGCCAGGGAGGGACAATTATTCTTATTTGTCCTGTGACCACAGGCATGTAGCTCATGCTCCCATTGATGGCCCTACAGTTGGTGCACATATGGGCAACATTTAGTGGTTATTAGAGAAAAAGTAAACAAAAAAATAAAACTAGGAAGGGGACATGATTGGGGTGTTAGGGTTGGGAGTTGGAGGGTGGAAATAAGGACAGACATGATTCTATTCCATTGTATGTATATATGAAATTCTCAAATAGTTATCTTTTAAATTTCATTTATTTTTTGAGAACTTCCTATGGTATATTATATTGCATTCTTTTTTTTTAGATCTATTTTATTGTTTTTTAAAAAATCAATATCTCCTTCCAGGTCCCTCACCTACCCTCCACATTTCACGTTCTTTTTCTGTTTTAAAAAGAAGCAAAAAAAAAAAAAAAAAAAAAAAAAAAAAAAAAAAAAAAAAAAAAAAAAAAAAAAAAAAAAAAAAAAAAAAAAAAAAAACCCTAAAAGAAAATAGTCATTTAAAAACCATAGGGTCTGATTTCTGTTTTTTGACTAAAGGTAAGACTTCAGTGATGCCTACTTCTCCATCTCCATGAGGACATGCTTGTCTGATTTGAACTTCTGCAGTCATGACAGACTCTGTGAGTTCATTTGCACATTAGTCCTGTTGGGTCTGAAAAATGCTGTTTCCTTAAAATTGTCCATTAGTTCTAGCTTTTAGAATCTTCCATTCTCATTTTTATCATAGACCCCCTCAGCCTTGAGGAAAGGGGTAATATTAATATTAAAGACATCCCATTCACTGGTGGACACTCCAAAGCCTTTCACCCTCTGCATATGATCCAGTTGTAGGTTTCTGTTAATTATCATCTTCTGCAAAAGTAAGTTTCTCTGATAAGGGTTGAGTGATGCTCTGATCTATGAGTATAGTGATATGTCATGAGGAGTCATTGCTATGTTTATTTAATTGACCAATAATAGTACATTTTCTATTACAACCGTATCTACTCTCAATTTCTTTGCTACTTTGGCAGTTTCAGATATGCATTTCTTCTCCTGGAGTGGGCCATAAGTTCAATCAGAAAGTGGTTAGTTACTCCCTTCCCCCGACACACATCTAAATGATAATTAAATAATAATAATTAAAGACAGAGAATATAGGGAATCAGTAAAAGCAATCTCAGTTGCCAACTGATTTCACCAGTTTGCTCCTGAAGGTTTCACACAAGCTTTGGGTACAAATTCAAGACCTAAATCAACTAAAACTCAAGATCTTCAGAGGAAAGTGATGGATTTTGGTTGATGCTCGATCATTTCCTGAAAGACCGGAGCAGTTGCTGCTGAAACACCTGGCTCTGTTTCAGAGATGACTATCAGGTGTGCTGAGATACAAACTTCCCTCCAATTTACTCTTTCTTACCAACATTATGTCTAGTGAGAATCTCGTGTTTTCCTTTTAAGTCTGAGCCATTCAATATCACTTGACTTCAAATATTACTAAAATCTCTTTTTTAAAAATTAGTTTCTACCCCCATCTTAAAATTTAAGTTCTAATAAATAATTTAAGTATGATCTCTTTCTTAACTATTCTATTTTCTTAGGATTTTCCCTAAAGTTACTTCTCTTGGTGATCCTTCCTTATATTAAATTCTTTCAAGTCCTCTTCTTGGAATCTGACTTCCTCAGCAAGCTTCATGGCAGTCCCCTCACCTTTTCTAAGGCAATACAGTTTTAGTACTCTACAGCCTTTAGATGGTGCATTATTTAGATAAGCAAATAACTTTTATTTTTATGCAGTTTCCTTAGGATCCCTCACAAAATCAAAGGAAAGGTCTTCTTTCATGGTATAAATATAAGAGTTTCAGTTTGTCCTTGTATTGTTCTTTCTGGAACCATCATTTCTGAGAATTAAGCCTACACACCAGCATTAGCTATAAGGCCCTTTCATGATACTCAGCCGCTGGAGCTGTCATTTTAAAAACAATACATATATCACATAAATTTTTAAATAAAATCTGATTTAACAATACTGTAAGTTTAAAATGAGTAAATTTGAATCATGTGATTCAATAATAAATGTTTTCTGGGGCAGGAGCGATGGCTCAGTGGTTAAGATAATGCACTGCTCTTGCAGAGAACGTCAGTTCAGTTCCCAGTACCCACGTTCGATGTCTCACAACTGCTTATAACTCTAGCTGTAGGTGAATCCAAAGCCACTGATTAACATGGGCACCTACCACACATTGGCACACACATATACATAACCAAAATAATAAAGGCAAATGTTCATAAAATATGTCGACTTCTAAAAAACTCAAGAATGTCTATTTTATCCTACATTCACCCTACAGATATCACATAAAATAATCCTTAATATAATTCTAACTTTGATGCATCCAAAATTAGAGCTTATACTTGGTGGGACATACTCGTAATTCTATCATTTGAGAACCGGAGGCAGGACAGGCTATTTTGAGCTCTAATTCAGCCTGAGCTATGTACCTAATGTGTTCTAGGCAAGCCTGAGCAGCAGAATGATGCCTTGTGTCAAAACAAACAAACAAAAGAAAACAACAAAAATACATATTATATAATACATATAATATATATGTCTGTGTATATATATGTATTTAAAAATTGTATACATATTACCCTGTTCATTGTTCATGGTCCTTGAGACACATGGAAAGTATAAATCACTAAAATACAACACTTATTTCTCTTCATAAAAAAAAATGGCATTTGTTCCCACCCAAAACCCATAGATTTCCACAATAAAATTCATTGAGATGACAGTATTATCTCACCCATAGTAGAATAATTAATGGACTTTCTTGCAGTCTAAGCTGGTCCTGAGCTGAAACACATAGGTGGTACTTGGAAATAGACAAAGTATGTGGAATCCATTCACCATGAGCCTCAGGTGGCTGACAATTTCAGTACTTCCCGAAGCAAATGAAATACACAACTTTAAGATATGGGTTGAGAAGAGATTAGTGGGATCCCCTCCATTCCTACTATTGTCTGTGCTTTAAAAATTAATGCAAAGCACAAGATTCTTGAGACAGCAGGATGCAACAATTAGAATCAGAGGAAATCTTCCCTGGAGACTCAAGAGGAAGTGGTAGAAATAGCATTTATTGTTGAGGCTAAGTTACATCAATATTATCTCTGCATGCCCACTGTAATCTGCTGTAATCTTCTAAAGCAAACAGGAGTGGTAACAGTCTTTTCTACATACTCAGGTCCTCTCTGAGTGAGTAGGACATGTCTTACATGCAGTACTCATTCTCAAGTCAAATTTCAGTTGTTTGATTTCTCAAAAAATAGATGCTTATGTTTTAAGTGTTCTTCTTTCCCTCTTCCTTATATGCTTGTCTTAATCTCTCTTTAGTTTTCCTTTCCTCTGTTGTCATTTAACAGCTGATGACTTTAACATCTTCCTTCTCCAATTTTCTTTCACTTTAGGTAGCAATAGAAAACTTAGCACCCTCTTTTCTGTACCCCAAGACAGAAATGCAGACTCTCCTTGATCTCTGGGTCCATCAATGCAATAACAATACTCCCTCATCTTGCACTCCTTTTTTTACAGACCTGGAGCCATTGTTATTGACAATCAAATGCCATTTATTGTGCAATGGCATTATATAAAAAACATCATTTCATGCTCATTATTTCTTATGAGTTTTGGCATCAGTATATTTATAGGTTTTGGGCAGAGTGAAGGCACCCAATATCTAGCAACCAAAACGCATGAGATACATTTTGAGGAATATGCCCTATGTTCCACATAAGATTTTTTTCTTTTTTAAGTTACATGTGTCGAATCTATAATGTACATTACTTACTTGATCTCTTGTTGCTGACATAAAGATGATCAGACACTCCTTTGTACTGAGAAACTTGAAAAGCACAGATCGTGTCCAAGTGAGACAAGTATTGAAAGAATTACATGCAAGAATTGAATGGGGGAAGAGGGAAGAAGACCATAAAGACACATGGTCTCATTTTTGGAAGCAAGCTTGAAGTGGCCAATGACAGTCCTTGATCTAAGTATGTTTTGAAAAGAATATCAGTTGCTCATTTACTTACTGGAGCATAATTAAACTCCGTGTGGACAGACCATTAAAGAAAACGTGTCCTTCCTCACCCACACCTCTGCCAGAAGTCATCAATGCAGAAGTGAAGCACTGTGTCATTTAGCTATGTTCTAGCATTGAGCTCTTGTATACATTTTTGTATGTATGTATGTATGTATATATATATATATACATATATATATATATATTATAAAGTCTGCTAATGAGTGAGTATAGTCCCTGCTTATCTTTCTGGGTTTGTGATACCTTGCTCAGGAAGATATTCTCCAATTCCATCCATTTGTCAGTGAATTTTAGGATATCATTTTTTTTTTCTGCTGAGTAGTACTCTATTATGTAGATGTACCACATTCTTCACTTGAAGGACATCTAGGTTGTTTCCAGGTTCTTGCTATTATGAATAATGCTGCTATGAACATAGTTGAGCTAATGTCTTTAGAGTGCAAATGTGCATCTTTAGGGTATATGCCCAGTAGTGGTATTGTTGGATCCTTGGGAAGATGAATTCCCAGTTTTCTGAGAAACTGCCATACCGTATCCCAGAGTGGCTGAACAAGTTTACACTCCCACCAACAATGAAAAATGTTGCTCCGCATCCTCTCCAGCATAGGCTGCCATCTGTGTTTTTAATCTTAAAGAGGGTGGAAAGAATGTAAAGTCAGAAGGATTGGAAGGGATGTTATGAAATGCTGCCCGGGGAATATGCATGGCTGTCTCACATAAATTTTTGGCATTATTGTTTTTCCAGGCAAGATCTTTACAAGATTAAGCCAGTTAAGAATTCTATCATGAAGTATGGAGTGCCCCAAGAGGTCCCTAGCTAGCAGAAGAGCTATTGGTAGTTGATGGATGTTGAAGAGAAGAGTCATTTTGTCACTTTTTTTTCTTTTAGAAATGTGGGTGCTGTTAAGTTATCTGTGGACAAGTCTCCTTTATGCTCATGAGGGAAGCACTAATTGGACATGTGGATTAAAATACAGAAGTTAGTATGGCAGGAGACATTAGAGAATAGAAGGTTAGGAGAGAGATTTGATGTGGGATCCTCAGGAGAAGTTACAAGAGGAGAGTAAACGGTATATATGATCAAGATACACCTTACACACCTATAAAATTTTCAAAGAATTAATCAAGATTTTAAAATACATTGTCAAGAAATATGTGTTTCTGGGAAGCTCTGGAGGGTGATGACAGAAAAATATCACTATGAAGTGTTGTAGCTTTATTTATGTTTTCATTTCATTTTTACCTTACTTTAGTTTTGTTTTTTAACCTAAATGGGATATCTTCCAAATTGGAACATTAGATAAACTTTGTTTGTAGTCCAATCCATCATAACTATGGCTGCTTCAACTGTACAAGATAATGAACTCTCAGAAGCTGACTGTTTTTTGGCCATCTTAAATTAATACTACTTCTTTATGGGTTATAGTTATGAGAAAGACATGCAGGTAATGAAACTAGCCTAGAACATTGTGAATAGTATTACCAGAAAGTAATGGATAAGATCTATAGGCAAGTCATATAAAAAGCTGGTATTCTAGACCCAATAAAAATGTTAAAAGGAAAGCAAGATGAAATTGTTTCATCTGGATACTCAATCACTTGTTTATTTTACTGCCTATCTGTAAACAAGGTGCCTCTCAGATGGAGCCAACACAATATAATGATTATAAAAATTTACATCTGCAGAAATGTACAATATCCAGTGGATTTGCTAATAATGAAAGGTGAACAATTCAATCAATGTGCAGCTCTCTTTCAGTGACTATATAAATTTTCATCAAATTTATACACAAAATGTGTTTAAATTTGCCTAAGAACTGTAAAGCCTTGAATTTTTATATTATTATTGTTACATGTTCACAAACAAAAATAATAATTATAAATGTTATTTTTATGAAAGAAAATTTGGTTATATCTACTCTTTCATTGTTAAGATCCCTCTTGTTTTTTGAAATATGAAAAAGTAACGACATTAAATCAAGTGTGATAAATATCTTTTATATTTATCTTTACCATTGGCATTTATTGGCACTTGAAATCTATTTATAAACTTATATCTTTGTGCTAACATAAATTATTATGCAAATAGTTGAAGTTTACTGGTTGTTTATAAATATTATATGCAAGTCTGTAGACTTTAACAACTAGAAAATATAATCTTTTGTGGCTTATAAATGCAAAATACAGAATAAGGCATAAAACCAATCTGGACAAGAGATATTCCCTGTTCATAGATTCTAGTAAATTTGTTTGGAAAGGGTTTTATTTATACCATTAGCATCTGTGCTCTGGAAAGTTAAACTAGAAATTATGTTCACTCCTAAAAATGTGGGAAGTAGACAGCTCTCATCAATTAACCCTTGTGGATATGTGTTAGATATTTAATAAATCCTGAAATATCAGAGGCAGCACAAAGTCAAATCCTAGGCAGACAGCTCAGGAAATCCTTGATCCTTGAATTCAAGGATAAACAGCTGAGAGTCAATCACACACACCTTTAATCCCAGCACAGAAAAAACTGGGAGTAGTGACCAACACCCTTAATCCCATTACTCCAGAGACAGAATTTCTTCTGTTTCTGTGAGTTCAAGGCTACACACCTTTAATACTAACCAGGATGGGATAGTGTATATAAGGGCTTGTAGAAACAGAAGCAACTGGCAGAAGAGACCAGGAATGAGGCTGAGGAAGTTGCAAGACAGCAGGATGAGAATTGACTGTGGTGCTTTCTTTCTCTGATATTTGAGCCTTCCCCCAATATTTGGCTCAGAGTCTTCTTTTCTTACAACCCAAATTCATGCTACTACAACCCTAAATACAACTAAATGGATTCTAGTAATGTTTACTCAATATTGTAGTGTTTTCACATAGTGAATATTTAACCTAAATTCATCAATATCTAGTAGTTTAAAAATATCCAAATATTAAATAGTTAACTAAAACTCAAAAGTTCTGTAATGCAAATGTAAAACATACATATTTACTCTTGATTCACATTGTATAAAATCTGTAAGGGACTATCACAAAGGTTTAATAAATGTTTTTTATAAATTATTCCAATGGAGTAATTCTTAAAGGTCCACATACACATTACTGCATGTTCAAAGATATGATATGCAGTGTTTTATGAATACCTTTTTATTTCACAGTAATAAATATGAATGTTAATATGGAATATATATTTCCTTGCTTTGCAATAAAGCAATAAAAAATGATTCCATGGGAAAAGGTAACTATCTCCAATCCTTTTCTTTTTTTTGTGTGTGTTCTTACCCTTCCAGGTAATACTTTGCAAGGATATCTAGGCTACATTTCATGAGTTTTAAAATATTTCAGGATGTTTTGACAATTTTTGCTCATATCTTTTCAGCTATTATTTCATATAGATGCAATTCAAGTCAAGGTAAAAATAATAAAGTATAAATCAGCCTTGCAAAGACATATAAATCATGAATTTAGCAGCTAATTCAGATCTCAATATTGTGCACAGTACAAAACAATCTATTGCAGATGACTAATTTCAACTTCAACTGTCAAAATGACAAGAAAACAAGCTATTAAAGTCAGCCTCCCTCACAAATGCATGTGGTATTTTACTGACAAACAGAAACAACTAAATAATGAGCAATATTAGAAAGATTGAAACCCATAATGTAACGGATGACAGCCAAGGGCATAATGATGTCCTCCATCCTCTAGTATGTCTGGATACTTACTCTGCAGATAACTTTTGTGTCTTCGTTTTCTCCAAAAGGTTATGAAACACAATCCTCCTCCTCCTTCACATTCTCTCCCTAGTCTACAGCATTCAGAATTTTCTACGTGGCAGTTAGAATGCTATCAGATATTCCCCAGTGCCTGAACTACCAACTATTGTTCTCAGTGTCTGTTTAGAGAAAAATGTCTGGCTATATTTTTTCAATCTGGTAAATAAAAACTAATTTGCAATGTGTTTCAATGGAAAAATTCTAGGCATAAAAATTATACAACCGCGTCTAAAATATACTTAAAATTTAATGATAAATCATAGTTATAAACACATGAAATGAAGTTGTATCTAAATGATAATCATAAACACAAAAGTATATGCTTCAGGGAAAAGTGCAATACAAAAGTTCTTAAATACTTTGTAGTATCGATAAAACCCACATATTGAATTTGTGATATGAATTTAGCACATTTTATGTACTACTTCAGCCTCAGGGATAGCTAGGAGTTTGGGCTGAGCTTGAGATATTGTTGCCACATATCACTAGCCACTGAATAACATGAGGATAAGTTTATAGTGGGACACAACCAAATGAGGCTATAATTTGAAAGTAGTAGAATATGCCTCCCTAATAGCATGAAGACTACTTACTGCCTTACTTGCATTTTGGACAACTAATCTTTATTGTTTACTCTATAGAATGTATTTACTCTTTAGCAATCAGTGTTGGACCTGAAGTCAGCATTAATACTAGCTTTAGTCTGCAGAGAAATAATAAGCCATAGTACATTAATAATTGTCTTTTAAAATTCTGAATGTTTGAATAAAGTACTTAGAAAACTTAAATGCTGATGCTATTTTTAACATGAAAGTTATTTAATATCTGTCATGATCTAAAAATGCCTTTAACAATCTAACACACCTTTTCTATTTGTTTAGCCTCAAAGCAAATATATTCTTCCTTTGGTTGACAAGGCACCCTCTTATTATAGAAGCAAAGTGACTTCACAGGGGGACAAATGAAGACACTGCATGGAAAAGCATAAAAATCAGGGAAAAAAAAAAAGAGTATGTGGAGCCAGGGAGTCTCATGGTAGCAATAATGACCTCAGTGTCCTTGTGTATTGCGTGTGGGGAATGAGGGAGAAAGATACTTCTAAAGTGACATCCTTCAGTTGGCTTGAGGAACTCATTTGATGACAGTGACATTTTGTGTGGTGAGCTGGAGAAGAATTATTTCTCTCCTTTATTTTCCTTTCCTCCTTTCTTCCTTTCCTCCATCTCTCCCTCTCTTCCTTCTCTTCTCTTTCTTTCCCACCCCTCTTGCCAGAGGAAGATATTGAAGAAGTGAATACCTTGTGAACATGCAAATGTGAAGTGTGCTTCAAAAGCCAAAGTGAGTAGACTTTTAAATACTTTTTTAATATATTTAATGTATTAATTAATTAATACATTTAATATACTTAATTTAATATATATGTGACTTTGGTTAAGTAGGTATGGCCTTGTTCGGAAGAATGTGTCACTGGGTATGGGTGTTTGGTTTCAAATGCTCAAGCCAGACCCAATATCTCTCTCTATTCTGAGCTACCTGTTGGAATATAGAACTCCCAGCTACTTATCCAGCACCACATCTGCCTGTGTACTATCATGATTCCCAACATGACAATAATAGACTAAACTTCTGGAGCTGTCAACTAATCTTAATTACATTTTACTTTATAAGAGTTGCTGTGAACATAATGTCTCTTCACAACATGAGTACATTGATTAAAACACAAATTAAAAAAATATTTTAAACAAGTAAAATAATTGTTAGAAGATAAATTTTAGGAATCATGCAATAAAATGGAATAAAAAGATTAAAACATACATTTTCAGCTAAATGTAATCAGAAACTTTGCTAAAAGAATGAAATTAGAGTATAGGTGGAGGAAGACATTCCCAATCAATGCCAGTTACAACACTGTCTGAACAGCATGTAAAATGTTGAAATGACTCCATTTTATAAATTATTAATACATTAGCTGTATTATATCCTATATGGCCTTGCTACTTGACACTACCTGTTACATTGGCAAGATTTGAGCTGGAAGATTCCTAGATATGTGTTTCAGTAGCAACATTATAGAATTTTTACTATTGCTAATGGACTTGCTTCTTTATGACTACATTACTAGATGTAATGGCTGTCAACATCTGCTAGTAGTTTCTCTTCTAGAGAAAATGAGCAGAAGCATAGCACACTACTAGTGATGGCTGACTAGCTCAGGAAGTACTGAGGTGCACTAACCTGTGTTTTCTATTTGGGGTCCCATTTCTCTTCTATATCTGCCTTAGATAGCTTTAATCTACACAGTCACAGCCTATAGTCCTTAGAGGAAAAATAAAACCTAGATTGAAGGACTGACTATATCAGACTGGCCTGTGGGCATATTTGTGAGCAATTATCTTGATTGTTAGTTTATGTAAGAAGTCTCAGTCCACTGTAGGCAGCACAATGTTTTGGGCAGATGGTCCTTGTTGGAGAAAACTAGCCTACTATGAGATTGTGAGCCAGTAAGGATGGGCGTTTCCTCCAAGGACTCTAATTTAAATTCTGGTGTGACTTCCTGCCCCAGCTTCCCTCAGTGATAGATTGTGACCTAGACATATAGCAGGAATGGAGACATATAGGAGGAGATAACTGGGCTGGACTCTCTATAGGTATCTAAATTCATACAGCTGCCTCCTGCATCTGGATCAAGAAGCAGAATGAGCCTACCATGCTGGAGCCCCACCCTATGGCTTGATCTACACTTCTTTTTTTTTTTTAAATTGTTTATTTATTTACATATATGATGCTTTATCTGCACGTACACCTTTATGCCAGAGAAGGCATTAGATTTCCACTCTAGATGGTTGTGAGCCACCATGTGGTTGCTAGGAATTGAACTCAGGACCTCTGGAAGAACAGTGAGTGCTCTTAAACACTGAGTCATCTCTCCAGCCATGTTCCATACTTCTTATATGTTCCATAACCTCCAAAATCAGTGCTACTGCTGGAGACTGAGTTTGAATACTCATGAGAAGAGCATTAGTCACATTCAAAGACTAATATAACTTGAAAGGCAACACACTATCTGAGACCACACTGCAAAATAATTATTCTTTATACAAATAAATGTTGCTATTGTTTATCAGGAAGGAAACTGAGAGCAGTGAAAATAGTTTATCTAGAACCTAGTAGTGATGTGAGGTGTCTTTCTGTATGCTGTAATAAAGAAATTTCTTGACCTATGGCAGGCATCTTAAAAGTAGAAATTAATATAATCCTTTGTGTGATTATTTGGGGCTAATCAGTCTGGAACTGCATGTCTGTGGGTCTGGACTACCAGCCACACAAGCCAGAAACCTCTTATTAAACTGGGTGCCATTTGTTGAATGAGGTTTCTGACCCATACAACTAGTGGTCCAGACCCACAGACCTGCAGTCCCAGACCACTTAGCCCCATGGTCCAGACCTGCTGCTTAGCCTTGAAACACTGACTCAGACGCATATATTAATTTCATGGCATTTGGCCTATGGCTCAGGAATATTGCTAGCTAGCTCTTGCATCTTATCTCAAACCATTTCCATTAATCTGTCTTTCCATGTGGCCCATGGCTTACCTTTGTTACTTAACATATTGATTCTTATGCAGCTGGATGGCGCTGGCCTTGAAACCACCCTCCTTCCCCTATCTATGCTCCAATTTCTCCACCTTTTCCTAAGATGTCTGCCATAGGCAAGACAGTTCTTTATTAATGAATGATATTAACAGCATACATAAAGACATCCCACATTAAGGGGGCTGACCAGAATCCTTAACCTCAATCCTAGATGGATCTTTAACTGCTCACTGAATCACTGGCAACAAAGACCCACTCTCTTATAGTAAAACCTGAGTAAACATTCACCTTCAATAAAACTAAATACTGTGTGAATGGCATAAATTCCTATCCAGCAGCAAGCTTTTCATCGCCCTGGAGAGCAGAAGGGTCAGTGACTTCATTTGGCTTGACTTCATGTCCCCAGCTCTGCCCACGACAAGACCTCTTCATCTAACTAGTGATGGTGTTTTGTGATAAAGTGCTGACACAGTTCTGATAGAGCCCCAGAAGGAAGGAACAGTTTCCTACAGAAACTGACATATGAACTCTGTTATGGAAAAATCAATACAGTTAGTTATTCAGGCAAAAGATTCAGAGGGAAAAAAAAAACCTCAGCATGTGTGAAAGACAGTCTGAAATGAGAAAGCACTGAATGCTATTAGGTAAGGAGGCTGGAGGCATTATGGGACAAGTGAAGAAGTTTGTCTAAAGCTTTTCTCCCCATCAATCTCAAGCAATATAGAAGAGTTTTGGGGCAGAGACAGGGTTTTCCCTGCACAGCTTTGCCTGGAAAGACAGCTTAGCTATCATGGGATTGTTGGAGAAATTGCTTCCATTTACATGAAGCTCTTCAAGAATTAGGTAAGATCCCCAAGTTTCCCTTGGCTATACATCTGAGTGAAATGTTCTCCTGTATGTAAGATTTGGCCATTTGAATTCAGAGCAATAAGAGCACAGGAAGGACAAAGTTAGGAATGACAAGTACATAAGAAAGGCTTTGAAAGTGCTTTTTATAGTTGTAGAGTTAAAGAAATGTAAAAGAAAGCTTCCCTAGATGTCAAAGGAGATACATTTTCTCAATTCATGTATGCCCATGTGCTACAATGGTACAGAAAACAAAAAACAAAACCTCTGCATGAGACACAAAATATCCTCTCTCTCTCTCTCTCTCTCTCTCTCTCTCTGTGTGTGTGTGTGTGTGTGTGTGTGTGTGTTGCTCATGTTGTTGCATGTGGCTAGAGCACAGAAGAAATCAGGCATCCTCTTATTTTACTGTCCACTTCGATACCCTGAGACAGGGTCTGTCATTGAATCTAGAGCTAGAATCATGGCCACCAAGCTCCACTGATACCCTTGTCTCAAACCCTGACTTCAAGGGGTTACCAGAACACACTTCTCTACCTTGAAGACTCTAGGACCAAAATGTAGATCTTTATCCTTAAGCAGCAAAATTCCTTGAGATTTTTAAATTTAAAAATTTTACATTTAAAAAAGTTTTCTGTCAAAGCAATATGCCCATTGACATGGTGCCATTTTGTGTATGCTCTAACAAATAAAGCTTGCCTGAAGATCAGAGAGCAAAGCAAGCCACAGAGTTAGCCATAGAGGTGGCACACACATTTAATCCTAGCATTTGGGATTTCATGACTCTGTGGCCATTACTTGGGAGGCATACACACCTTTAATTCTTGCACTAGGGAGAATAAAAAGAAAATGATATGGCTGGGCAGAGAGAGGAATGAATATAAGACAGGAGGAAACAGGAGCTCAGTCTTTTTGGCATGTAGATTTGGTAGAGGTGAAAAGTCTCTCTAAAAGCTGGCTTCTGTGTCTGTATGATATTTAACATTTTCTCCAGTATCTGGCTTCAAGTTTTTACTAAGACCAATTATGATTCTTGCTACATAGTGAGTTGTTTAGGAAAAACATAAGGTGATGAGACGCTTCCAGAAACAGGTAATAATTGATCACAACTCCAGAGGATCAACAGGAAGCTGGAAGGGGTGAACAGATTTTTTGCTGAGGAGCAATTAAGATGTGAGGAGAAAATGATAAATAATGAGAGAGAAAGAGAGAAGTAGGAGAGAGGAGAGAGACAGAGACAGAGACAGAGAGAGACACAGAGAGAGACAGAGAGAGAGATGCATTGTACATCCTGAAGACCACAATGGTTATCAACTGGTACAGCTTACTGGACTAAGTTTGGGACACATCACATGTACCACACCTCACCACCTTTAGGGTTTAGATGATATCTGGCAGATATGAGGAAATGAAGATAAGATTATCCTTGGAAGTTTCCCTGTTTTTTTTTTATCATGTAAGGTAAGGTGATGGGGTAAGAGGCATCTATAAATCACAGAAGTTTATGCATCCATTTAAGATGATAGACACAGGAATTATTGGGAGACAGAATATAAAAATAAGTCAAAGATTGGATTAAGGGACAAATAGCAAACACCTGTCCAGATTTCAGAGCATCTTAAAGGGAAAATGTTAAGAAGAATTAATGGCAATACTTCTCATATTATTCCACAAAACAGACACAGAAAGGACATTAATTACCCAATTCTTTTTTTCAAGACCATAGTCATTTTCATACACAGACTACATAAAGACCAGTCAAAGAAAGAAAATTACAGATCTATTATTTCCCCTGTGAAGATAGATGCAAAAAAATCCTAATAAAATACTTGCAAACTGGATCCAAAAACATATCATAAAGATTATCTATCATCCATGATGAAATAGGCTTCATCTCAGAGATACAGAGATGGTTCAACATATGTAAATAAATAAATATAATCCACCATATAAACACGTTAAAAGATAAAACAATGTGATCATCTTATTAGATACAGAAAAGGCCTTGATACAATCCAAGACCCTTCCACGATAAAAGCCCTGGAGAGGCCTAGGGATATAAGAAATATGCCTTAACATAATAAAGACAGTTTATGACAGGACCATAGCCAAAATCAAACTAAATGTAGAGAAACTCAAAGCAATTCCACTAAAATCAGGAGCAAGACAATGTTGTCTACTGTCTTCATACCTATTCAGTATAGTATTTAAAATCTTAGAACAATAAGAAAGCTGAAAAAGTGAGGATTCAAATATGAAAAAAAAGTCAAATATCTTTACCTGTATACAGTGTGGTTATATATGTGACTGACCCTAAAATTTCCACCAGAAAACTCCTACAGATGATAAAGACTTTATTAAACTAGCAGATTATAAAATTAAGATATAAAATTAGTTGGCTACCTATATACAAACAATAATGGAAAATTTGTAAATAAATGGTGGAAGTGAAAACTTGTACAGAAACTATGGAAATCAGGTTGGAAGTTCTTCAGGAAACAGAGAATTGATCTCCCTCAAGACTCAGAATTACCACTTAGGAAACAAAGTCTTCTAAATACAATACAAATTCATTGAGATTGTGGTAGTATGCAGAGGGCCTGCTCATATCTAAGACCAGATTGGGGTTCAAAGTTGAGAGAAGTTGAAACATGCTCCCCTCCTTAACCTAGAAGTCAGCTCTAATTAATAACTACTTGCAAATGAAAATTCATTTTTGATGCACCAACATCTGGATATCCCACAGCAGCACCCTGGTCCAGAGTGGACTGAGAGTTAGGATAGCCCCCAAGAGCAATTCTCAGCAACACACAGCAGGAGGAACATCCCACAGGAAAGCCTGCCCCAATGCAAACTGTGTCATCACACATCTTCAGCAATGTAGCAGGATACAAGATTAACTCAAAAAATCAAGAGCTCTCCTATACACTAAGGATAAAAGGGCTGTAAAAGAAATAAGGGAAACATTGCCCCTTATAATATCTGCAAATAGCATTATATTTTGGGGTAACTCTAACCAAAGAAGTAGCAGATTTGTTTGAAAAAAAATTAATCACTGAAGAAAGATTGAAGAGGATATCAGAAATGGAAAGATCTCCAATGCCCCTGGATAGGTAGGATCAACACAGTAACAATGGCAATCTTACCAAAAACAATCTACAGATTCAATGCAATCCCCATCAAAATCCCAACACCTTTTTTTTTTTTTTTTAAACAGACTTTTGGAATGCAATATGACAGTTTCTCAGAAAACTAGGAATCAATCTCCCCAAGAATCCAGCAATACCACTACTGAGCATACACCCTAAAGATGCACATTTGCACTCCAAAGGCATTAGCTCAACTATGTTCATAGCAGCATTATTTGTAATAACAAGACACTGGAAGCAACCTAGATGTCCCTCAACTGAAGAACGGATTATCAAACTGTGGTACATCTACACAATGGAGTATTACTCATCAGTAAAAAAGAATGACATCCTATAATTTTCAGGCAAATGGATGGATTTGGAGAATATCCTCTTGAGTGAGGTATCACAAGAGCAGAAAGATAGGCATGGGATGATCTCACTGATAAGTGGATTTTAGACAAAAAGCAAAGAACATCCAAGCTGCAAACCACAACCCCTGAACAGTTTGGGATCAAAGGAACATAAGTGAGACATCCAGGGATTCTTCTAGGAAGAGAAAATAGAGACGATCTCATTAGCAAATTGGAACCACAACAGGTAGTGACCAAGAACAGGTTAGAACATATCATTAGAGAAGGAGATGGTTGAGTGAGGGGAGCAACAAGGAGGGAGAAAAATAGAGATGGATGTCTTGATAGAGGAAGCCAGTGTGGGGATGGAAAAAGACCAGGTGCTTGGAAACCCCCAAGAACCCACAGGATGCCCCTGGACAGTTACTCAGCCAATAATAGAGGGGGTCCCTAAACAGCTCTTCCCTTATAATCAAATCAATAACCACCCTAAGTGTCATCACAGAACCTACACCCAGCAATGAATGGAGGTGGAAGCAGAGATTCATGACTCAGCACTCGGCCATTACATTTCCCATTACAACTGGAGAGTGGAGGAGAAGAGCCTATATGAGCAAGGGAGTATGAGGAGGAGTCCCGCAGAGATGGATGCCTGGAGCCCTGGGGAACACAATCATTAAGACCAATCCCTGGGGAACCATAAGAAAAAGAGCTAGGCCCTCCAAGGATCAGCAACTGTTGATTAGCATGGGCAGTATGTGGAGGCTCAAGCTGTGAGATCAGACTTCCTGTAAATGGTCTAGCACCTTGGAGCCCATTCCCTGCAGAGGAGTGCCTAACCCAACCTTGATATTGGGTAAAGAAATCAGACATCCTGGAGTGGATGTGCCATGCGGAGCTGACCCACCTTGGGACTTCCTGCCCTTTTGGGAAGGCCATCAGAGTTGGGGTTGGGGGAAACTGAAGACAGACTGGGAGGAATTGGAAAGAGGGAAGGATGGATGAACAGGGATACATGGAAATTGGACCATTTTTTTAAGACTTAAAAAAACTTTTATTTTTTTAAGACTTAAAAAAAGTCTTATTTTTTTTTAAGTCATATTTAAAAAAAAAAGAAAATTCATTTTCTCCAAGGGGTCTACCTGGGGAAACAAACCACTCTTAAGGTTAGGCCCCATGCCCAGGAATAGATGACCAACACAAGATGAACTCAACAACTCTGATCCCCCCCTCTCTCCCCTCCTCCGCCACCATACCTTCCTTCTGCCCTCCCTCCCTTCCTCCTTCCTTTCTTCTTTCTTTCCTTCCCCTCCCCTCTACCACCTCCTTCCAATTTCTCATTTTCCTTCTATCATTTTAGGTCATTTATGTATATATTATGACTTCTGGTTTTCTGAGATTTTTGAGATTTCTGCCTGTGCTAACATATGTGCCTTTGAGTCTATATGTCTAAAAGTCTTGTGACTTTTCTTTCATTCTTTTTCCTCTGTTTTTGTTTATGTTTCATCTTATTTTATTTTATTTAGTATTTAGTATTTGGATTTGGGTGGAAGGGAGGTGGGGAGGATCTTTGACGAGTAATGAGATGGAAACAGTAATCAGACTGTGTTGTAGGGGAAAGATCCATTTTCCAAAAAAGAGAGAAATAAAATAACAGACATCTTTATAACATAAAAGGAAAAATCTCTTTGAAAGAATGTTTGAAACATGAAACAAAATCTTGCTAGCAAAATATATGCAAAGTTATTGGACTTGATATGAGAAATGTTTCCAAGAATTACTTTACAATCAAGAAGCATTTAGTTAAATGATGGAAGGACTGAAGACATATTTGTCATTGTTTAAGAAGAAAACAATCTCTGTAGTCCTCCTCCTCCTTCCTCTCTCCTTCTCTCCCCCTTCACCCCTTCCCCCATCTGATAATATTTCTAAGAGGTAGGATTTTCTTGCTGAACTTTATTTTATTTTTATTTTGTTGCTAACAATTCCATTTTCCCTAATGTATTTGATAAAATAAGTGCTTTAATTATTAAAGTGCACATTCAATATTTTAATATTTAATATTTTAGCATCATGCTGTCTTCAGTTTATTAGAAGATTTTTGGATCCTCAAGACAAATAGGAAATAAAATAGCAGCACATTAAAAAGTCATCTTTAAATATTTTGTCATTAGAGTATTTTATCATCTTCATCTAAACAAAAAATGTATATGGAGATTATCAGCTATAAAATAGAGCTACAGATGTATATAAAAAATTTATAAAGGTAAAGGTCTTAGACATTTCTTTGTATATATTGGCATTATTACTTGGAATTGCACTTGACTTTCTAATATATATTTATTTGCAGGTATTTATAAACTTATTTTAATCAAAGAATTAAGTAAAAGGAGTAATTTGAAAGTTATCCAGTGTACAAGGAATAAAGTCCATCTTTCAATGTACACCTAAAATCTTGTGTGTGCATGTGTGCACATCATAATGTGCTTGCGGAGGCCAGGGCACAGCTTGCAGATGTGGTTTGATCCATCCAGCGAGTATGATCAAGGAATCCTCAGGCATGGCCATAAGTGCTTTTACACAGCTCACTGACCACTAAGGAGAGACTTTTTCTTTTAACAAAATGAGTTTATTGTAAACAGGAATAAAAAAAGAAATGAAATCCTCATTTCTGTGCTCAGAATGCAAAGGTTGGACAAGAACAAACAAGCTATTTGTACAGCTCATAAGTTATTCCCCAAAGACAATGGCTGCATATTTCACTTAGAGTGGCATTTTAATTCAAATAAAATGAATCTTAAAAATAAAAGTTGAGGTTAAAAGGAGACCAAAGATTAGATTCTTAGACATGAAAAAGACATATTTCCTAGATGAGGAAATACTTGACCCAAACAGACCAGGTGGGAGTAGGGGTGAGCATAGCTTACATGAAACCTTGGGTTTGGTTTCCATTGTTGTATAAACCAGAAATCGTGCTTCACACCCCTAATCTCTACAATAAGAGGGAAAGACACAGGATCAGAATTTCAAAATTATCTTCAGCTACAAAGTCAGTTAGTTAGTGGTTAGATTATGTTGGGTGAGATCCTGTTCCAGAAGCAAAAACAAGATACTGTGAACAGATGTTGTGGCTCAGTCAGAAATGTCACGGTCAGAACAGGTCATGGACTCAGCTATCTGGAAACACTTTAGCTCAGTTGTTCCTGTGATGACTAGCTGTTCTCAAGGGGGAAGGTCAGGCCAACAGAGGCAGGACTGAAGACAGGGAGCCCAACCCTCCAGGACTGCATGATTAGACAAAACAAATAAACCCGAGGGCATCCTTGTGAAACTTTAAATCCATATGACATATTAATAAAACTGAAGAAAATATTGACATAGTTAGGATTCTGTCTAGCCCCTGAATCTATATTTGGCCAATGTGAATTAGCATGGCCCTGCCTTGAGTTCTAAAGTCAAGCCCCATTTAAGAAGGATTCCCACCTTCCATTCTTTCCTTTTCATGTTTCCTTCTGCCCACCCCGCCAGAGGGCATGCTCCTTGATCCTCCCACTTCCTCTCCTCCCTCTCTCCATAATAATAAAGTCTCTCCACAGAGGCCAAGTCTAAGTGTCTCTTGCCACCTCACCTTCCACTCAGCCTCATGGCCAAGGCCCCACCCTTATCCATCACCATCTGTCAGTCATATAGGCATATGCCTTGTCATAATATAACAGGCATGTCTAGAGACTGTTGATAACTTGGCATGATTTATTAACTGATAGTATTCCCAGATTTTTATCAATTTCTAACCTATTTTAAAAAAAATTTACTTTAACAAATTTCTTTCTTAAATCAATGGTGTACATTCTTTAAATGAATAAACATGTAATTTCATTTTACATGAATTTGCTGAAGGACTCTTACATACTCAGTCATAAAAATTAAACTCATTCTGGGGTGATTTTACAACTTCTCCAAGAATTGTTCTGAAAGTACTATTTGTTATGCTGATTCCTTCTCTCCTTTTTAATTAATTATTTTATAATTGATTTTTAGGTAGGGTTTGTCTGTGATGTACTTACTAGCTGTCCCGGAACTCTCTATGTAGATCAGGCTAGACCCAGACTCACAGAGATCATTTTGTTTCTGCCTCCCAAATACTGTGATTAAATATGGGTGCCACCATGCCTGGCTTAATGGTATTTCTTTTTAATATTAGTTACACTCTAGATTGGCATGCTTAAAATAAGATTATAGTTGGCTAATATTAATCCCAGCACTTGAAAAGCTTGAGGCAGAAGGATTGTTTCTAGTTTGAGGCTCACTAGGGATACATAATGAGGCCCTGTTTCAGAAACCAAGCAAACAACTAACAAAACACTCAGCTTATTTTGATATATTAAAAAACTTCCATGTTTGAATTTTATTATATAGACTGAAGCTGTTCTTTAGAATTAAGTCAGCTCTAATGTGTTGATTCTACTGATTTAATGTTTCAGTAGAAATAGTAATAGTTTTGTACTGCATGGTAGAATAATTAAATAGTCATAATTTGCATCCATGTTTTTATTTTATTTTTTTATAATTTGGGACTAACTGTATGGCCTTAGCATGTTAAGAATGTACAAAATACTTTAGCACTAAGACATATCCCAAGCCTTTTTAAAAATACATTTGCTAATTTTTAAAGTGCTTTATTTATTCTTATCCTCTGTGAATTGATATTTTGCTTTTGTGCATGTCTCTACACCAAGTTCATGCAATGCCCATGGAGGTAAAAAAAAAAAAGAAAACATTCAATCCCCTAAAACTGATGTTACAGGTAGCTGTTAGTCACCATGTAGATGCTGGAAAACAAACCCAGATTCTCTGGAAGAACATCTAGTGCTCTTAGCTTATAAGTCATTACTCTAGTCAAAGATGGTCTTATAATTGGGATTCTCCTTCCTTAGTCTCCTGAATAGTTGGAAATACATGCCACCACACACAGTTCCATTTCTTTTCATTGTAAACTATATTTCACCTAAAGACATGACTAGCTAAGTTTACTTCATAGCCCCACTCCCTATTTTTTTTAGCATGTATATGTTTTGATTATCAAATCCTAATAAAAATGATTACTTTACAATAATATCCTTATACATATAACAATCTTGTATAAAAATAGCTAAGAAAGTGCACAGCACTCCTACATTATTTTATCTCTATTTCATTGACTATTCATTGTAGAGAAATTCAAATACCATAGCAATCATAATCACAAACTATTTTGTCTGAATACTATCCTCCTTATAACTTCTTTCTCAAATAGAGACAATATAAGTCAATGAGAAAAAATTAAAAATAATCAATATAACTCACTAATATTTATGCAAGGTCTCACATGAGTGGAGACTTCTAATGAGCCACTAGTACAGGTAAATGTGATAATTCTGCCATTGTCAGTAAATGCCATAAGCTCACATGGACCCATATGGATATCAACTCTCTGTAAGTCCTTTCGAGACCAGGCTATAGCACAGTACATGTGAACACAGTGGAGACACTTGAATGATAGGTGATAAATGCTTTCACAGTTTCTCTCATGACATGTTATACTCTTCTTTGGTTTACCCAAAACACTGTGAGTAGGCAATTTTCTCTAGTTTGTGAATAAAACACTTAAGCTTAAATATCCAGATTTCAAATATGAAGCACTCTATTCCACAGTGCATGCAACTGACTGTCCTGTGATGATTAAGAATATCAGAATGGTAGGATCTAGGATCACCCTAGATAGCAACCTTTCACATTACTATGAAGGGAATTATAGATCAGATCAATTGGGAGGGACGATGTGGGCAGCATCATTTTGAGGGCAGAGGTCCTAGGCAGAATGAAAATGAGAAGGAAGAGCCAAGTGTTTGCATTTCTTTCTCTGCTTCCTGACTGCAGATGCATCGTGATCAGCCACTTGAATACCTCACAATGGTGTCAAAAGTATGTCAGCTCCATAAGTCCTGTCTGTCTCTTCCATTTCCAGTCTTGTCATTAGTTCTTAAGTATGCATTGCATTCTCATACCTTTTCATATCCCCAAACACTATGCATCCAATTTAGACATCATGTATTTTCTTCCCTCAGTTTTTTTTCATTATTAAAATTAAAAACTGATTTCTCTTCCATATAATATATTCTGGTTACAGTTTCTCTCCACCAACACTTCCTAGATCCTGACCACCTACCCTCTCATCCAAATCCACAGAAATACTCTTTCTCGTTAAAAACAAACAGGCAACTAAAAAAAATAATAAAATAAAAACAAACCAGAATAAGACAGAACAAACGAATAAAAAAGGCCAAAGAAAAAGCACAAGAAACATATATAGATGCAGAAACACACACTTTAGAGCACACAGAAATTCCATAAAAACATAAAATCAGAAAGGATAATGGATATGCTGTATATGCTGAAGACCTGAAGTAAATAAAAGTCAAACCCTATGAGACTAAGAACCTTCAAAAATTCTATGGAAATCTATCTTTGTTATCCATTTATTGCTAGGCATTGGGACTGCCCTTAAGTATGGTTTGTATATTCAATGAGACTGTTGAAGAGTATTAATTTTTCTTTTGTGAGTGGTTATCAGTTGGGGATAGATTCCGTGTTAAAGACAGGCACTATTTTCTTTAATAGGGTCTAATTAGCCTCCTTGCCTCCAGTCTGTCTCATTTAATCTTTTCTCCTTAGAGATGTTTGAGTGAATTTTCTAGTCCTCAAAGAGTATTTTATTGTATCTCTGATGAGCTGTTTATAAGGTCATCATCACTTCCACAATGAAGAGGCTCTTCATAGCTGACTTCTAACTAATGCCAGTATTCTGATCATTCAGGCTCTGTGCAGTAAAATGCAGAGATCCTTGGATGTTAGAAAACTGGTTCCAGGGACTCAAAAGATACCCAAGACTGCAGTATAAAATGGTATAATGTCTGCATATAATGTACATATTTACCCCTGCACACATGATATAATCCCTATAAAATACTTATGCTACATGATAGTATGCAGATCATATTGGCCAGAGGATAATGGGGTAAATTCACTAATGACACACTTTAAAAATATTTTAGTCTCTTGGTTGAACTCATGGAGTACAACATATACATAGAGAAAATTGTCCTATGACATTTTCAAAACACTTTCTATCTTTGGCTCTCCATGTATCCATACATCATATATATGTATCTAAGCAATTCCTTCCTTTATAAGCTTTAGTTATTAGCTGAGGAACTGCTTTGCCCATGCAGCTCTGTTGGGTTCCTCAGGAGCTAGGTGCTTCTTTCAACTGTCCTTGTAAAAGCACTCATTACACTGTGTTAAAATCAATGTCAAACATATATACGTCTACCACTAAACTTCAAATTCTTTGAAACAAATGATAGTAGACACCAGAAATATACTATATCTGGAACAACATAAATCCAGTTGAAGAGAAAATACTTATAGAACTCTAATGATGGGTCAACACTACAGATAATCAAGAGAGACACAGAGACTGCAGCACACTTCTTTTTTGTTGTTGTTCTTTCTTTCTTTCTTTCTTTCTTTCTTTCTTTCTTTCTTTCTTTATTATGAATAAAGTCACATTTTTTTTTTATCCATGTATCCCCTTGTTCAAGCTCCATTCCCCCCTCCTGCCTCTTCCAGTCACTCTTTCTTCTCCTCATCACTTTATCTCCTCCCCAGCAAGGGCAGGAGGTCCCAAGGTCCCAAGGTGGCTTAGTTCAGCATCCACTCCTGGCAGATCTACTTTCCTCACCCCAACATCAAGACTGGGTCAGGTGTTCCTCTGGAGGGAGGGGGATCCAAGGTGCCAGTCCAAGGTGTTTCAGATAACAAGTTGTTCAGTGTTTGTAGTTTCAGCGTGGACATGCTTGGCTTTTTGCTTTTTTGTTGAGAGTCCACTAATGAGTGAGTATATCCCCTGCTTATCTTTCTGGGTTTGTGATACCTCACTCAGGAGGATGATCTCCAAATCCATCCATTTGCCTGCAAATTTTAGAATATCATTTTTTCTTACTGCTGCATAGTATTCCTCTGTGTACATGTACCACATATTGTTAATCCATTCTTCAGTTGAGGGGCATCTAGGTTGTTTCCAGATTCTAGCTTTTACAAATAATGCTGCTATGAACATAGTTGAGCTAATGCCTTTGGAGTGCAAATGTGCATCTTTAGTGTATATGCCCAGTAGTGGTATTGCTGGATTCTTGGGGAGATGAATTTCCAGTTTTCTGAGAAACTACCATACTGTATCCCAGAGTGGCTGAACAAGTTTATACTCCCACCCACAATGGAGGAGTGTTCCCTTTGCTCCCCAACCTCTCCAGCATAGGCTGTCATCTGTGTCTTATCTTAACCAATCTGAAGGGTGTAAGGTGGCATCTCAAAATTGTTTTGATTTGCATTTCTCTGATGGCTAAAATGTTGAGCACTTGTTCAAGTGTCTTTCAGCCATTTGTAATTCTTCTGCTGAGAATTCCCTTTTTAGCTCTGAACCCCATTTTTTGATTGGGTTACTCAAGGTTTCGGGCTCTAGTTTCTTGAGTTTTCTATATATTTTAGAGATCAGTCCTCTTTCACTTGTGGGGTTGGTCAAAATCTTTTCCCATTCTGTAGGTTGTTGTTTTGTCCTATTGACTGTGTCCTTGACTTTAGAGAAGCTTCTCAGTTTCAGGAGGTCCCACTTACTGATTGTTGTTCTTAGTGTCTGTGCCATTGGTGTTATATTTAGGAAGTGGCCACCTGTGCCAATTCGTTGCAGGATATGTCCCACTTTCTTTTCTATTAAGTTTAGTGTGGTTGGGTTTATGTTGAGGTCTTTGATTTACTTGGATTTGAGTTTTGTGCAGGGTGATATGTGGTGGAATGTTCTCTTTATAATGTAAATAAAGGAGCTGTTTTGGCCTATGTAGAGCACTGTAGAAGTGGGTGGAGAATCAGAGGGCAGGCAGGTAGGAAAGGGTGGAGTTAGTCACTCTCCATCCGACTCCCAAGAGGAGCAGACATATAGAGGTACCGACCAGCCATGGGTTGGAAGCCACGTGGTGGGCAGATTAATAGAAATGGGTTGAATTGGGATGAAAGAGCTATCTAGTAATGTGCTTAAGATATGGGCCAAACAGTGTAAAAGATATAAGCCTGTGATTTCATTTCTTTGGGGGACAAAAGCCGCGGGCGCACAGACCAGGTTCCAAACCCCCACTGCGGGCTGGGTTCTGGGCTGCCTCCACGGGTCAGGTTACAAACTCCGGGCACAAACCTTCCAGATCCAAAACGGGCTGGGGAAAAAAAACGTTCTACAACAGTGATAGGCTTGGATCTATTTGCATTTTCCTACACACTCCCATCCAGCTATGCCAACACCATTTGTTAAAGATACTATCTTTTTTCCATTGGATATTTTGGGCCTCTTTGTCAAAGATCAGGTGTTCATAGGTTTTTGGGTTAATCCAGGCATTAATCCAAGCATTAACGGAGCATACTTCTTTATCACTTTTGTAATGCTTGAAATTAGTTTAGGATTATTACAGTTCATTTCCTTATATTTCTGTATCTTCATTGCTATAATAAACCTGGGATGTAGCCAAGTTCTAATGGTCTGAATATCTATTTAAACTAATTGTATTTTTAGGATTTTCCAAAATCATACAAATAATGAGCATTTCTTAACCATTGTACATGTCTAGACCCAAACTGCACAGAAAAACAAAGTACCCCTCATCAGAATTTGATGATGAACCTTACTGCTGTGCACCTAGAGTTTTGAATTATTTAAATGAAAATAAACTATTCTATACTATATAATTTATAGACGAAAATAAAATTATAACATATCTTCAAAAGAATTTATAATCAAGAACATTGTATGCCTCAAAAACTAAATGCCCTAAAAGAGATTTTTACCAAAAATCATTTTTTTCAGTTTTCAGTTATTTACAGCATATGTTTTCAAAAAGAAACAAATTTTGAAGTGTGCACTAGCAAGTCTAAAATACAATAATCTCATTTCCTCAGAAAAATCTTCATGAAAAAAATAATTTCAGCTTTAAAAAAGTGACAGAAAGGCCATATTTAACATAAATCTATTTGACTTATTTCATCAGAGGAATTTCAATTATTAGTATGAGACATTCTCATCCCATACTCCCATCTGACATTCCAGCCCTTTCTACCTGGGACCAAATCAAACATCCATTTATAACAATGGAAGCATTGGTTCTGTTTTTGCAAGATCATATTCCATTTCCCCCTAAGTGTTCAACAGACTTATCTAGCAATTTCATTATTTATAGCTGTGTGTATGTGTGTGTGGGGGTGTTGGGGGAATATGGCAGAAAAGAGAATGCTGTGCAAATTGCACACTATAAAATTAAATGGTTACATATTGTGTTGTTTCAGATCACAGTCAAGTCTAGAGGCAAAATAAAAATAACAGATGTAATATAAATGCAGAGTTATCATGCGTCATGCTGGATTCCAACACAAAATTAGCACAATATGCTATACCTGAGGGCAGATACACATACAGAGGGGTGGGAGGAGGAAGAGAGAGGGAGAGAGAGAGAAAGAGAGAGCCTTTGAATTTTGGTTGATAATACACTGTGAAAAGAAATTGTTCCCTAACTAGATTTCTTATTAAAATTTCCAAGAAAAATTTCCTTTGTATTAAGAGGTACCTCTATTTACTCCTTTTTTTCATTTTCCTATTTTTTTTTTTTTTTTTTTTGCTATCACAAGATTTCTAATGTATCTTTTAATTCAGTCACTTTTGCTGGTTTGAGTGGGCCTAATTAAATTCTACCTTGAAGCAAACAAAGCATAGGTAACGTTTTCATTTAAGAGTCTCTCATTAGTTTTATAGGTCTGTCTTAGGAAACTACCTAAGACACCTGGGTTATATTTGTTGTTGAATTGCAAATGCATGCATTTAAGTTATGGTACAAATAGCCCATTTACCATAGTCAGTGCTGTATTTTATGGACTATCTGTGTTACTCAGTTGCCAAAATTCCTTCTGATATATAATCTAAATAGAGTTTGGTCTACAGAAAAAAAAAAAATTTACTTTGGAAGTGAAAATTTAAATTTAAAGATACTCTTTCTTCAAGAAGTAAAACTTGGAGAAGAAAACACTTACAAGGAATGCCTTTTTTGGTATGTTGTAAATTCACTGGGTTCTTATCTTGATCCTGCCACTATTCCTACCCATTTGGCATGTAAGTTCATACTAATATTTTGTTCTTCTTTCTCTGAAAAAAAAGAAAGAATAAGAGACCCTACCTTTCACTAGCAGAAAGAATTAAAAATATCACTGAATAATTTAAGCATATAATAACTATTTCATTACAATGTGGGGGCTAATGGGACTATATTGTCATTAATATTTGCAACCTAATTTGCTACATTAGCCCTCATAGCTTGCAGAATCAATACTATTCTCTTTGCAAAAACCTTTCACAGGCTTTTAATTTTTGTGCCTGTTTCTTTTTGAAGTGGGCGTGTGCACATAGAATTCTCTGACTCTAAATCCCATAGAAAAATATCCATAAGTCTAGAGAATAAAAACCACTAGAAAAATCAGTTTTAAGGTTTGGTGATGGAGCTCAGTGGAAAATTATATGTTCTTGGTGCCTTGGTCCTAGGTTCAATTCCTCAAGCAAAGAAGGGAGAAGGTCTAGGGGAAAAAGGGGGTATGGAATGTGGGGTGAGGAAGAGGGAAAAGAGGCTGGAGAGATAAGGAGTTAGAACAGATTTGCTCATTACAAATAAGAGCATATTTGAAATTAATTGCAAAATTAAACCCCTAATGATGACACTGAGCTAATTTTAGCAGGTTTGTTCAGTTGATAAATTAATAATAATAAAACAAGACTGGTGACTAGGAGACAATTAGTAGTAGTAAGACTTGTATACATCTAAAAACTGAATGTTGTATTACAACCAGCCACAATAGGCCATAAGCACTAGAGGTTTGGTACATTTTCGCAGTAACGACTCTAGGTCTCATATAAACCAAACATGTTGAAAAAGGGGGCTTTGCTACCATTATCCCTGTGTATTCTGTTCTGGAACACACAAAGCAAAAGATCTTATCTTCTACCAAGAAAGTAAATGTTTAAACTGCCAGAACCTCATCCTACTAGCATCACTACCCTTCACTGTGTGTGACCATTCTGCTCACACTCCATCCTTATTATTTCCAACAGAGGGATAGATGACGAAAGAGATAAACACAAGGCTATTGCTTTTCTAAAAGCTTTTCTTGAAGTTTCTGACGAAAGTAACGGTTTAAATACTTTACTGAGTAGACAACCAAATCAGAAGCCCCACACTATAAATATTGTGACAGTTTTGATTCCTCATTCAGAGAAACATAAGAACTTTCCTAAATAAACAAAACCAAAAGGGTGCATGGCTCAGTGTCAAGGTGAACATGAGGGGAGATTAGCACAAACATGACATTGAGGGCAGTCAGAAGAGAGTACCAGTGGATTTGTCCTTTCTAGCCATCTTCTAGATAGCAGTGTCTGAGAGACTATCTCAATTACCATGAAAATACCATGAGAACTGTTGCTAAAAATAACCCTGGATTCCAAATACAGACAGCAGGAAGGTGTGATTGTGTTGTAACTACAGCAGCAGGTTCTACCCAGAGGACCTGTCTGGAGCCAAGTGAACTTGGCAGTTGTTATAGAGAACAAGTTCGTCCACAGTGAGATTTTGAATAGTGAGTTTTTCTCAATGGAATAAGCAAATAATAAGTTTTAGCTGAGGTTTTTCATTTTCAGGATTTATGGATTCCGTTTTAGGATGCCTTCTTGAGTTTTGTTACCTCCTGATAACTTCCTTCCTTTTGTAAATTTGTTTCTGAATGGAATTTCTAAGTGAGAAGTAAAGGGACCATCAACCCTGTGTCATTTTCTGTATGAGCAAGAAACAAATCACCTTAAAATGATCCTTCTTTTATGTTTCTATTGCTGTATTGAAACACTGATGAGAATCTACTTGGGGATCAAAGGGCTTATCTCAGCTTAAGGCTCTCAGTCCATCAAGGTGAGAACTCTGGGCAGGAACTAAAGGCAAAAACCTAGAGGCAGAAACTGAAGCAGAGGCCATGGAGAAACCCTGCTTACTACATTATTCTTCGTGGTTTGCTCAGCCCATTTTCTTATCTAATACAATGTGGTGGAATTCAGGTGTTATTGAGGGAGACCTAGAGGTGTAGCCTTGGGGGTCTTAGGACCCTGGATGGGGCATGGCCAATCTCCATCGAGAATCCTGTTGCACTCTGCCTTTCTTTCCTGTTTGTTTCTGCATTCTTTGAGAGAGGATTGGCACAGAGGATTGGTGCAGGACAGTCAACTCTCCAAGAATTGCCTTAAGGTTCAATTTGTATCAGTGAGTATTTATGTAACTCCTTAATAAACATTATTTCTTTATATAATCAATTGCCAGTGAATAATCCTTACAATAATACAAGACCACCTGCTCAGGGATGACACCCATCCCCAACAGTGAGCTAGGATTTCCCATATTAATTACTAATCAAGAAATTAATGCCCTAGTCTTACCCATAGACATTCTGATGGCAATTCCTCAATTAAGGTCCCTTTTCCCAAATGATTACTTTGTCTTATATTAACAACCACATAACACCTTAGAGATCATGAAGCTAAAAGCCTAATAGAGGGGAAGTTGGTCCCTAAACTCAAGGCTAGAACATAGTTAAATGACACAGCACTTCATTCCTGCATTGATGGCCTCTGGCAGGGGTGTGGTTGAAGAAGGTCTCACTTTGTTTAAGAGGTTGGCCACAGGGTGTTTATTTATGCCCCAGTAGGTAAATAAACAGCATGAATGGGCTTTTTATTAAATGGGGAGATCATAAGAGTGGGTATGAAACTGAAAGGACTGGTAACAGAGTTTGATGAGGTGTATGATATAAAATCACCAAATAATAAAAAAATGAAAAAAATAGGATCCTAATTCCTTTTAATCATACTGGAAAGACCTTATAAGACAATTGGTCAGTCTATTCTGATCAAGAGGCCTCAGTTCAGAAAAATTATTTACTGCATATCTGGCAAATTGTGTCATATTAGTTGATAGAAAATAACATTTTCTAAGAGCATTTTTATTGTTTATAATTGTTAATATTTTGTGTTAATGGTTGCAGATAATTTCAACTGAAAAATAAAATAAAAATCTGATGGAAGAAGATAAAGCAAAAAGAAAAGCATGATGTCTTTACAGATGATAGGATTAAAGAAAAGGTGGTCCCTATAAGGAATCAAGAGCAGCAATCGACTGCACATGAAGGCTGACATCCCTCCAGCCATGGTCTTCATTTTCTCACTTTCTCTTCAAAAATACTTTTATTGGTGTGTGTAGGGGGGAAGGGGGAAGGACATATACTATTATTTTATACTAGATACTTTAAAAACATTTTACAATAAATGAGTACATCTCCTTCTTATTTTTCTTGGTTTGTGAGACCTAACCCATTTGCCTGCAAATTTTAGGATGTCATTTTTTCTTACTGCTGGTAGTACTCCATTGTGTAGATGTACCAAAGTCACTGAACAACTTGGGATGTGAAACACCTTGGACTGGCACCTTGGATCCCATTCCCTCCAGAGGAACACCTGACCCAGTCTTGATGTTGGGGTGAAGAAAGCGAATCCGCCTGGAGTGGATGCTGAACTAAGCCACCTTGGGACCTTGGGACCTCCTGCCCTTGCTGGGGAGGAGGTAAGGAGATGGAGAGAAGAGAGAGTGACTGGGAGGGGTGGGAGTGGGAAGGGAGTTTGAACAAGGGGATATGTGGATAAGAAATATGACTTTATTCATAATAAAAAATCTTTTAAAAACATTTTCCAATTTAATCTTATTTTACATTCCCAAGCAAATTTTACAAATGATTTTTAAAAATGAAAAGGTAAGTAAATGAGCAAAAGTCAAATATCTGTAAACCTATGCTCTTTCAGAGCAGGTTATAGAGGATTTCATTTACTGTTTTAAACCTGTTAATTACTTTTATGGCCCACATAATCCTCAGGTGTATTTCATTGCTCCTTAAATGGCAAAAGCTACCCACATATTACAAAAGTCATATTTCATTCTTATAACAAAATTCAACAAAGATGCCAACCATTGGAAGTAAACAGGAAGGCAGCGGCTTCTTCTTCTTCTTCTTCTTCTTCTTCTTCTTCTTCTTCTTCTTCTTCTTCTTCTTCTTCTTCTTCTCCTCTCTCTCTCTCTCTGTGTCTCTTTCTGTCTCTGTCTCTGTCTCTGTCTCTCTCTCTCTCTCTCTCTCTCTCTCTCTCTCTCTCTCTCTCTCACACACACACACACATAAAATATACCTGGCTGCTCTATCCCATGGGGTGAACATGACAAGTGGGATCCTTGTAAATGGCCTGCTTGTCAGTAGCTGAATGGAGGACACATGTATTCTCTCCCGACCAAGAAACAAGGAGATTACTTATTCATCTCACATCCTTTCACATCCTCTTCACCTTACTTTTTCTTCTTAAGGTATCCACTCAAATGCTTGAGACTCACTTTTGACCTTTAATGGAATTCATCTGCTTAGAGTACTTTCAGAAGTCTGGGTAGAGGCTCCCACTGTAGCCTCTACAGCATCTTCAAAGGAAAGCTGATTTACCTCCAATGGGATATGGACATATAGCAGTGAAGATGCAGCGAGACACAAGTCAACAACAAGCCAAAGTAAGGGTTTACCATATGATGAGTGAGTAAAAACTTATTGTAGAATTATTTTGGGTGCCAGATGTTGTAGAATTATTTATTTGTAATATATCATATAAAGGATTACTATTTATTAAGGGGTATATAAACATTCATGATATAAGTTGAATGTTAAGTCAATTCTTGGAGAGTAGAGTTGTCCCACACCAGATGGCAGATCTGCTTCCTGAGTACAGCAGGAACAAACAGGAAAGAAGGTCAGTGCGTTCTGCGTCTCAGTGGGGTCTAGCCATGCCCCATTTAGGGTCCTGATATCCCAGAGATGTGCCTCTAAGCTTCCTTAAATAACACCTGAATACCACTAAAAAACTCACTGCCATTTCTCAGAAAAGAATGTGATCTTTTTAATCTTGGAATGAACTTAAATTTTTTTTCCTTCTTCTTTATTTTGTATTTAACAAAAAAAAAGTAACATGAATTTAAAATGAGGAAAAGTTAACAATAACTATGAACAGGATAAGAATCATAAGCATGGCATATCAAGGGTGGTAATACAAATAAGATTGCTACACATATATTTACTATGTGTTCAGCTTTCCCTCTGAAATTTTTTTTTCCCATCCCTGTATATCCTCATTCAAGGTCCCTTCCCCCTCCCAACACATCTTGACATTTCTCTTCTCTGCAACTCCCCATCCCTTCGCTGGGCAGGGAGCAGACAGTCCTATGGTCCCACTAATCCAATAATGCTTGGATCAGTCACCACTCCCGGCCAAATCCAGTTTTGTCCCCCCTCCCTCAAGAATGAGTCTGGTATTCCTATAGTTGGAGTGGGGTTCGAAGGGTCAGTCCAGGGTGTTTCTGATCCCAAGCTGTTCAGTGGTTGTGGTTTGTCGCTTGGGTATGTTTGGCTTTTTTTTTTTTTTTTTTTTTTTTTTTTTTTTTTTTTTTTTTTTTTTTTTTTTTTTTATAAGCAGGGGATGTACTCACTCACTAGTGGGTTCTAAACAAACAAACAAGAACTTAAAATTTTTTAAAAATAGATTAGACTCAACTAAAATCACATTGCAATGTGGAGAATAAGAAAAAGTTCAAAACTGAAAACTAAGTGCTAACTTAGATCCATTAATGGTCTCAAATATCCTATAAGAGTTATTAAATAGGATGGCTGTCTCTGTCAAGAGCAAGTACATCTTGAGGTCTTTTTAAATTGCTCAAGAAGAACCACAACTACATGTGGTCATCACCTGAGTGCTCCATGGCAACAAGGAAGAATGTGTATAACTAGGTTTCTCCTGTGTCATCATCTAACACACCCAAGTCAAGGGCAGATGGAAGAAGCTCCATGAGGAGACCCCCAAGTGCTCAAGTAATCACATAGTCTGATGCCAGGCAGGGACTGATCCCACAAAAAGAGATTGAACACTCATTTTTAGCCCCTTAGCTCACAAATTTTCTTTATACAAGTTTTAAATAAAGTAGAAGTAATAGCTACAGAGACTTTTAATAAAGTGTCATAGTGTCTGAGTAATAATGTTTTTCAAGTTGGTATATGCCAGAAAATTTCATTTTTTCTGTGACCTACAAGATAAAAAAAAATCTATTAACTGAGTATGACTTCCTTGAAATGGTTTTGGAGATGCATCCCAACAGAATCTGTTCTTCATGAATAACAGACTCATGTGGCCCATTGCACTTTGAGAAATGGGAGATGAGAAACACTAAAATTATAAAATCAAATCAAGTCACCTGTTACCTACTACATTTCATACTTTTCCTAGGAAGAATCACACTTCTACTTATAAAAAGATAAAAACAGAAGTCACTTAGGCCATGGCTATGAAGCTAGGTGTTAGCCTGGACTTGGACGATGATACATTTGAGAAGTGAAAGATTGGAAAACTTTGTCCTAAAGTCAATTTGTTCTTAAGTCTTTTAGAATGTGAGTTGCTAAACATTTATTTAAAAACAAAATCCAGTCAATCCTATCTGTATGGCACACACACACTCACTCACACACACACACACACACACACACACACACACCACACGAGTAATTGTAGCTCTGAAACAGGACTACCCATTTGTGCATAAATTTGATTAAAAAACATTTTAAGGCATACCCTAGCTACCTTAAACTTGAAATGCTTTTCAGCTCCATTATCTCAGGTCTTTAGAGATGGTGGTACAGAAAACAGCAGAAGTGGCTGTTCATAGTTACAGAGGAGATCATGAAGCATCCTACTACAACAGTCTAAAATCCAGTCTGTGGTTTGAATTGTGAGGATGTTTGCTGACTCTGCTCTTCCCAAGTGACACAAAAGGACACCCTACAATAATGTGGACCAGTGAGTCCCCCAGATATCTACTCAGTTGCCCAGTCAGTGCCTGACTGGTTCCTTACAACTCCAGCAAGGAAGAAGAACTGCTTTTGAAGGAAGGTAATAGGACACAGATGAATGGTCAAAATGGTTCCTTTCAATATCTCCATTCTGCAACCTGAAAATATTCAGTAGTATATAGAAGAATATTTAAGATAAACATACTAGATTCTTGAAATTTATCAAAAATTGCTATTTTTACCTTTTCAGAAATTAAAGAGAATTATATGTTTTTGAACTATTTCATGAATAGTTCACTGATTTACATTCATGATAAGGTTAGATAAACTCATCTCATATGTTAGAAGCTACTTGTGGCTACCAAATGTCCATTTCTCCTTTGTCTTGACTTTTTTTTAAATTTGTATTTAGGTCAGCTGAATACATTTTTCCTAGATTTTATTATAAACTATTCAAAGATAATCTCACATTGTATGTGTGGTAGGAAGTTGTTTTTGTGTGTGTGTGTGTGTGTGTGTGTGTGTGTGTGCTGTAGCACAACAGGGGTGAGCAGAGAACAACCTCAGGCCATTGTCCTTACCTCCCACCATGTTGTGCTTGAGTCTATTGTACACCCAGGTAAGCTAGACCATGAGCTTCCAGGGAATATCTTTCTTCTGCCCTCTTGTCTTAGGAGCACTGGATTACAGACTCCTGTTAGTACACCCAACTTTACAAGGGTTTCTTAGATTCAAAGTCATGTCCTCAAACTTGCATGGAAAGCAAATTTATCCATTGAGCTACATCACCTCTCCAAGCCCTTATTTATATTCTCAATAATATTTTTTTTCTCCCAAAATGAATGATTGATTCTTAACAGACTTGAGTACCATATGTAACCCCAAACCCTTATGTCAACCTAATTTTTCACAAGAAGCCAAGAATACACTGCTGTTGGATAATGATCATGTACACCGTGAAGATTTGTCACTTGAATTGGTTTAATAAAATGTCCCTTGGCCAGTAGTTCAGGCAGGAAATAGAGGTGGGATGAGCAGACTAGGAGAATTCTGGGAAAAGGAAAGGTGGAGTCAGGGAGACTCTAGCCAGCTGTTGAGTAAGTAAGACTTGCAAAAATTAATTATTAATCCATGAGTCATGTGGCAAAGTATAAATAGAAATACCAGTTAATTTAAATATGGGTGCAAGAGTTAGCTATTAACAAGACTGAGCATTTATAAGTAATATAACACCTCTGAGTCAATTATTTGGGAAGCAGCTGGCAGGGAATTGGAAACATGTGGGTGGAAGAGAAATGTCTGCGTATAATGGACATTGAAGAAAAGAGAAAATCTTGAACAAATGGTGCTGTTCAAACTTGAGAGCTGCATGTTGATGAAACTATACACTTATTGCCCACCTCGCACAAAACTCAATTTCAAAAAGGCAATTAAGGATTTCAACATAAAACATATTACCCTGAATATGATATACAAGAATTTGGAAATATGCTTGAAATCACTGGCACAGGAATGGGCTTTGAAACAAGACTCCAGTAATGTAAGCTTCAAGACCAACACTCAATACATAGAGCCTCATGAATATCAAATGCTTCTGTCCATCAAAGGGTGTCATTATTTAAGGGAAGAGGGAGCCTACAGTACAGAAAAAATATTTACCAGCTATAAATCTGACTGATGGTCACCATTTAAAATACACTAAGATCTCAAAAAAGAAAAGTAAATATAGAGAAAACAGGCTAGTTAAAAATGAGTTATGGAACAAAACAGAGTTTACAATAGGTGAAATACAAATTTATGAAAAATTTTTTTAATGGCCAACATCCTTAGGTATCATGCAAATAAAAATTAAGCTTACTTTGCGACTTTATCTTATCCATGTCAAAATGACTAAGGTTTTTTTTTTTTTTTTTTTTTTTTTTTTTTTTTTTTTTTTTTTTTTTTTTTTTTTTTTTTTTTTTTTTTTTTTTTTTTTTTTTTTTTTTTTTAAATGAACAAATGACAACAGTTGGCACATAGGTGGGAAAAGGGACCACTTTTGTAGGTGGTAATGCGAACTGGTGAAAACTGTGGAAATTAGCATAGAAAAGCTAGGAATAGATTTACTACATTCTCTACTGGCACCATGTTAAGCCAGGCAGTGGAAATGCAGGAGATGTCAACTGATGAATGGAAAATGAAAAGATGATACATTTATACAAATTCTGCTGCTAAACAAAATTAATGCATTAACAGGCAAATGGATGGAGCTGGAAACACGTATTCTTTTTTTTCCCTTCTTCTTTATTTATTTTGTATTTATCAAGAAAAACAGTAAAAAGAATTTAAAATGCTGAAAAGTTAACAATAACTATAAAGAAAATAAAAATCATAAGCATGACTTATCAAGAGTGATAATGCAAATAAGATTGCTAAACATATATTTACTTTGTTTTCGGCTTTCCCTCTGAATTTTTTTTCCATCCCTGTATATCCTTATTCAAGGTCCCTTCCCCCTCCTGCCACATCAGGTCATTTTTTCTTCTCCACAACTCCCCATCCCCTCCCTGGGCAGGGAGCAGACAGTCCTATGGTCCCACTGACCCAGTAATGCTTAGATCAGTCTCCACTCCTGGCCAAATCCAGTTTTGTCCCCCCTCCCTCAAGTCAGGTGTTCCTATAGTTGGAGTGGGGTTCGAAGGGTTAGTCCAGGGGGAAACACATATTCCAAGAGAGGTGACCCAGACCCATCATTTTTATTTGTTGGCTTTGAATCTTCAAATATATATGTTTTATTTAGAATACCCATAAAGGTCAGGCAATTAGTAAGAGACCATGGTGTTATGGTTTTTAAGAGAGAGGACATAGAATGTAGTTGTATAAAGAGTTAATGGGGAATGATAGAATAGGATGGGCTAAATTGGTGTAACAGATGTATAAGAAGGATAGAGAAAGGAAGTGTGGATGGGTGGCTAACATCAAAAACCTTTGTACAAAGTCATATGTAAACACACTACTGTAAAAAGCTTTTAAAAATATGTATACCTACACAAATAAGAAGAGCTTCACTATAAAGAGGGTTTGGCAATGTCCCTACTAGGTACCATAGACTTAAAAAAAAAATAAAACTCAGTGCCAGCAATGGGTTATTACTTTTAAGGGTTTTTTTTTCTTTTTTCTTTTTTGTGACATAGACCCATAAACCCAGAGATTCACAGATAATGAAAGCATCTTCCAGTGCATGCTCTCGGTTCCCATCCAGAACTTTATAGGAATATGTAATGACTGAAGATACCAATTGCTGAGTCACAAAACATGGAGAAATCAGGCTGGAATTAACATGGAAGCTTCATCTTGACTGGTTAGCTTTCACAGTGCTCTAAGGTGCTCTCCATGGTACTGGAGGATAGAAGTAATCCTCAATCTTACCCACCCATGAACCTTTGATCTAGAATAATGACTGGATTACGGATATGTAGTACAATAATAATGGCACAAACACCACCTTGCAAACAACTACATTCTGATTGGGTTTTTAGTCCCATGCCACAAAATGAAACCCATATCTAGTACCTTATAGAGTAAAAAATCCAGTCCTAAACCTGAAGAATGATGATCATTCAATGGTACACTTATATCACTCTCCTACTTCCAATTCTCAGGGATCATTGTGGAAGAATAGGTGGGAAGACTGCAAAAACCAGGAGGAATATTTTCAAGACACAAAAGACACTTACATTTACAAACTCACAGGTGTTGTGACAAGATGCACAAAACCTACACATGCGGAAGCCAGAAACATTCCAGTATGGAGAAGAAAGGTATGCATGAAGTCAATCCTTATGTGAGAAGCTACTGGGAGAAGGTATATCAATATTCTTTAACAATATAGTCCCTGGTAAGCTGACCACACTTCAGTGGAAGGCTGTACATTTAATAGTATATGGACAACACACACTGGACTTGGTTGTTTAAAAAAAAAAAAAAAAGAAAGAGGACATAAGGGTGGGTAGGACAGAGGAAGGATATTACAAAGAAGTTGGCAGGGGGGGTGAATATGATCAAAGTCTAGCATGTAAAATACTTAAACTACAATAAAAGTAAGAAAACCTTCCACAAACTGTAAGATAAAAATGTCAAGAATTTTTTTTGCAATAAAGTTTTTATTATTTTTTGAAAATTCAATACAGTGCAGCTTTGTTTTATACTACTTAAAATTTAATTAAAATAAAATTATGTCACCTCTTACCTGTGTTCTCTCACACAAAAATTTTCCATGTCTCGCTATCATTCTCTCTTATATAATGACATATTTTTATTATTACTGTAACAAATATATGCATAAATATACAAACACGCCTTGCTGAGTCCATTTAGTTTGGATTGTATAGATATGATTTCAGGGCTGATCATTTTACATGGAGTAAATAGTTAGCGTTAATGTAAAAACCAGGTTTTTGTTTTGAATAACAGATTGTATTACCTCAAAGTATAATACTTACAGACTAAATGCAGTAGGATATTTTAAGTTTTTTGCCAGACTGAATTAGTTTTGGTCACTGATTAGTTAACAATAAAGACTGTAAAGTATGGGATCTACTCTGCCAACTATTAACAAGATATACATAGAATTTTTATGAAAATGAAATTGCTCTATGCATTGGATTTAATAGGAGAAAATATTAATTTTTTATTGTGTCACATAGGTCAGTTAGTCAGTCAGAACAGCAGCCTGTTGGTACTGATGTTTTCTTATCCTATGAGGTTCTTTCATTTTTCAGAGAACACATCTTAAAATTGTGCTGTTTCTTTTTTTAAGATTTATTTATTTATTATGTATATAGCATAGAGAAGAGGGTACCAGATACCATCATAGATAGTTGTGAGTCACCATGTGGTTGCTTGGAATTGAACTCAGGACCTCTGAAAGAACAGTCAGTGCTCTTAACCTCTGAGTCATCTCTCCAGCCCTGTTTCTTTCTTTTTTTTTCCTTCTTTATTTTGTATTTATCAAAAAAAAACAGTAAAATGAATTTAAAATGCGGAAAAGTTAACAATAACTATAAAGAGGATAAGAATCATAAGCATGGCTTATCAAGGGTGGTAATGCAAATAAGATTGCTACACATATATTTACTTTGTGTTCAGCTTTCCCTCTGAATTTTTTCCCCCGTTTCTTATATTTATTTAAAATGTCCTTTTTCTTCCTGATTAAATAGAGATCAAGCTAATTGCTATCATTGTTATTTTCAAGCTACTGCCTTCATCAAATGGATAAGTCTCAAATCATACTTTTGGTGTTATTTTTCAAGACTAATCTAAAATATAGAATATAATTCGCAGGATATTTTTTGACCACAAAGATTCAATTGCAGAGAAAAATAACATAAATCTGTGCTTTTGACTTAGTAACTACAGCAATTCAGAAGTAATTTTATATGTTTGTGTAGCAACTCTACATTTCTTACAGGGCTTCAGCATTATTATGAATAAAGTGTTTTTAAGTGAAATACTTCTCTAAGACTATTTACTTCATATAAAGTATATATTTAAAATTCTCTAGTGCATTAAATCTGAGAAACATACAAATAATATATATATAATCGTTTAACATAATAAGCAAAGGAAGAGAGGCACAGAGACATACATGTATATAGAGAAAGACAGAATTTTTTTGAGAATTCTAAGATTCCATGGCTTATGGAATTATAAACTCTACACTTGTATTCTCTAAACCTCTTACAAACACGACTAACCTTATTGAAGATCTTTATGACTAGGAGGATTTCCTCCTATAGTGATTTGAATGACAGGGGTTCTCACAGGCTCACATGTTTGAATGCTTGATCTCTAGTTGGTGGAACTGTTTTGAAAGGATTAGTAGGTCTGGCCTTATAGGAAGAGGTGTGTCATGGGCAGTAGGCTTTGAGGTTTCCTAAACCCATGGCAAGCCTAGTCTGCTTTATATATGCCTTGTGCTTGTACATCAGATGTGAGCTCTAAGCAGCTGCTTTCATATTATACTAGCCTGCCTTCTACCATGTTTTCAGCTAGAAAGGTTATGGACTCATCCTCTGAAACATAAATCAATGATTTCTTCTTTTTGATTATTATGAAGAAAGTCATATTTTTTATCCACGTATCCCCTTGTTCAAACTCCTTTCCCCTTGCTGCCCCTCCCAGTCACTCTCTCTTCTCCCCATCACTTTAACTTTTCTTTTTTTTATGCTTCAATTCAACTTTTTGTTAGAAATAATAGTTTTTTCTCATTTTTAGTATAATACAGAATCCCACAGACCTCAAACTTATTTGCCAAAACATCAATAAAAATAAACTAACAAAATGAGCTAATACATGAAAATGTAACTATGCAGAGCAGTTTTATTGTTCATGGGGATAGGTGCAGTTAATACCTCATTAAAATTCCATTCCTTTTTTTTCTACCTTAAATCAATTGATCCTACTAAAGAAGAATATTACACATCATATTTTACACAAGTCAAACAAATAGAATCTTTCTCTTTTTATATTTGATAAGAATAATATTTAATAACATATTCGACTTTAAAAGCTCATGTGCTTGAATGTAATTTGGAAATCACAGAATGTAGCTAGGAATTTGATGCTATGTTTTTTTTTTTATTTTGTATTTATCAAGAAAAACAGTAAAATGAATTTAAAATGCTGATAAGTTAACAATAACTATAAAGAAGATAAAAATCATAAGCATGACTTATCAAGGGTGATAATGCAAATAAGATTACTACACATATATTTACTTTGTGTTCAGCTTTCCCTCCTAATTTTTTTTTCCAGCCCTGTATATCCTTATTCAAGGTCCCTTTCCCCTCCACACATCAGGTCATTTTTTCTTCTCCACAACTCCCCATCCCCTCCCTGGGCAGGCTGCAGACAGTCCTATGGTCCCACTGACCCAATAATGCTTGGATCAGTCTCCACTACTGGCAAATCCAGTTTTGTCGCCCCTCCCTCAAGAGTGAGTCAGGTGTTCCTATAGTTGGAGTGGGATGGGAAGGGTCAGTCCAGGGTGTTTCTGATCCCAAGCTGTTCAGTGGTTGTGGTTTCCAGCTTGGGCATGCTTGGCTTTTTTTCTTGTTTGTTTGTTTAGAGATCACTAATGAGTGAGTACATCCCCTGCTTATCTTTCTGAGTTTGTGATACCTCACTCAGGAGGATATTCTCCAAATCCATCCATTTGCCTGCGAATTTTAGGATATCATTTTTTCTTATTGCTGAGTAGTATTCCATTGTGTAGAAGTACCACAGTTTGTTAATCCATTCTTCAATTGAGGAACATCTAGGTTGTTTCCAGGTACTTGCTATTACAAATGATGCTGCTATGAACATAGTTGAGCTAATACCTTTGGAGTGCGAATGTGCCTCTTTAGGGTATACACCCAGAAGTGGTATTGCTGGGTTCTTGGGGAGATTGATTCTCAATTTTCTGAGAAACCTCCATATTGCATTCCAAAGTGTCTGAACAAGCTTACACTCCCACCAACAATGGAGGAGTGTTCCCCTTGCTCCGCATCCTCTCCAACATAGGCTGTCATCTATGCCTTTTATCTTAGCCAATCTAACAGGTGTTAGGTGGTATCTCAAAGTTGTTTTGATTTGCATTTCTCTGATGGCTAAAGATGAAGAGCACTTTTTCAGGTGCCTTTCAGCCATTCATAGTTCCTCTGCTGAGAATTCTCTTTTTAGATCTGTACCCCATTTTTTGATTGGGTTATTCAAGGTTTTTGGCTCTAGATTCTTGAGCTCTTTAAATATCTTAAAGATCAGTCCTCTATCACCTGTAGGGTTGGTGAAAATCTTTTCCCATTCTGTAGGCTGTCATTTTGTCCTATTGACAGTGTCCTTGGCTTTGCAGAAGCT
>PVIH01001323.1:179272-219682 GCA_004025045.1 Sigmodon hispidus
TGATTGTTGGTCTTAGTGTCTGTGCCACTGGTGTTATATTTAGGAAGTGGTCACCTGTGCCAATTTGTAGAAGTGTATTTCCCACTTTCTTTTCTATCAAGTTCAAAGTGGCTGGGTTTAAGTTGAGGTCTTTGATCCACTTGGATTTGAGTTTTGTGCAGGGTGACAGGCTCAGATCTATTTGCATTTTTCTGCACACCTCCATCCAGCTATGTCAACACCATTTGTTAAATATATTATCTTTTTTTCCATTGAATGTTTTGGGGCTCTTTGTCAAAGATCAGGTGTTCATAGGTTTTTGGGTTAATGTCTGGATCCTCAATTCTATTCCATTGATCCACAAGTCTGTTTTTATGCCAGTACCAGGCTGTTTTTATAGTATAGCTTGAAGTCAGGGATGGTGATACCTCCCGAGGTTCTTTTGTTGAGTAAAATTGTTTTGGCAATCCTGGCTTTCCTGTTATTCCAATTGAAATTGACTATTGTTCTTTCAAGGTCCAAAAAATATTGTGTTGGGATTTTCATGGGCAGTGCATTGAATTTGTAGATTGCCTTTAGGAGAATTGACATTTTTACTATGTTGATCCTACCAATCCAGGAACATGGGAGAGCTTTCCATTTTCTGATATCCTCTTCAATTTCTTTCTTCAGTGATCTAAAATGTTTGTCAAATAGGTCTGTTACTTCTTTGGTTATAGTTACTCCAAGGTATTTAATACTATTTGCAGCTATTATGAAGGATAATGTTTCCCTTATTTCTTTTTCAGCTCTTCTATCTTTAGTGTACAGAAGGACTACTGATTTCTTTGAGTTAATCTTGTATCCTGCTACATTGCTGAAGGTGTTTATCAGCTGTAGCAGTTCCTTGGAAGAATTTTGTGGGTCACTTATGTATACAATCATATCATCTGCAAATAGACATAGCTTCACTTCTTCTTTTCCAATTTGTATGCCCTTAATCTCTTTTCATTCCCTTATTGCTTTAACTAAAAGTTTGAGAACTATATTGAAGAGATAAGGAGAGAGAGGACATCCTTGTCTAGTTTCTGACTTTAGTGGGATTGCTTTGAGTTTTTCTCCATTAAGTTTGATACTGGCTGTCGGCTTCTTGTAAATCGCCTTTATTATATTTAGGTAGTCTCCTTGTATTCCTGATTTCTCCAGGGCTCCAATTATAAAGGAGTGTTGGACTTCGTCCTGAAATACCTTGTTTACTCCATCTATGGTGATTGATAATTTTGCAGGGCATAATATTCTAGTTTGGCAGTCATGCTGTTTTAGTGTCTGTATAACTTCTGGCCAAGCCCTTCTAGCTTTCATCGTTTCCATTGAACAATCAGGCATTATTCTGATGGGTCTGTCTTTATATGTGAGTTGGCCCTTTTCTTTTTGCAGCTCTTAAAATTTTTTCTTTGTTCTGTATGTTTTGTGGCTTGATTATAATATGGCGTGCTGACTTTTTTTGGGGGTCATATCTATTTGGTGTTCTGTAAGCTTCTTGTATCTTTATAGGCATTTCCTTCTTCAGGTTAGGGAAGTTTTCTTCTATGATTATTTTGAAAACGTTATCTGTGCCTTTGAGTTGGTATTCTTCTCCTTCTTCTATTCCTATTATTCTCAAATTAGGTCTTTTCATGGTGTCCCAGATTTCCTGAACATTTTGAGTTATGGCTTTTTTAGTTTTACTATTTTCTTTGACTGATATATCTATTTGAGCTACTGAGTCTTCCACTTCAGAAATTTTATCTTCTATCTCTTGAAGTCTGTTTGTTATGCTTGTATCTGTGGTTCCAGCTTTTTTCTTCTGTTTTTCTATTTCCATTTTTGCCTCATTTTTGTGCCTTTTTTATTGCTTCTATTTCAGCTTTTAGTTCCTGGCATGTTTATTTCATAGATTTATTCATCTCTTCCAATTTTTTGTTTGTATTTTCTTCTATTTCTTTAAGGCTATTTTTCATATCTTCTTTGAGAGCTTCAATGATCATCAAAAGGAAATTTTGGTGTTGCTTCCTTCTGTTTCCTCTTCATTGCTCAGTTCAGGTCTTGTATTTTTAAGATCGCCATTTTCTTCTGGAGTTATCTTGTTGTTCTTTGTCTTATTATGTAAGTTTTTGCACTGACATTTACCCATGGCTTCTGTGTTTTACGATTAGGTGACTCCTGGTCAGTTGTGGCACTCAGGCTTGTGTGCCTCCTGTCACCTCTCTGGGCGGGGTCTGAGTCTGTCCTTCAGGGACCCCAGTTGTTATCTGTTTTGCTCAATTGGAGGTGGAGGTGGGTAGCCGTGCAAATTCCCTCAGCAGCAGCTATGGATATGGTGACAGGCAGACTTTATCTGCGCCTGCTACAGAGTGCACTGGGACTCACTCTGCAGACAGCACCTTGTCCGGGAAGAGGAACTGGAACTGATGGGAGCTCACCTCTCCCTCTCTGGCTGGGATATAGGTCCTTGGGACTCGTGACCCCTCCTCACCTCTGGGCAGGGTCTGAGTCTGTCCTTCAGGGACCCCTGTAGTTGATCTGATTGCTCAGTTGGTGGTGGTGGTGGGTAGCTGGCAAATTCCCTCAGCAGAAGCTGTGGGTATGGTGATAGGCAGACTTTTCTGGGCCTGTTACAGAGTGTGCTGGTACTCACTCTGCAGACAGCACCTGGTCCCAGAAGTGGAACCGGAACCCATGGGCCACTTTAATCTTTTCTCTAATTAGCCTTGATCATGGTGATTTAGCAGAGAAATAGAAAAGTAGTTAAGCCACTCCCCTAAAAGATTATCTAACTGTTTTATTGCAGGATGTCTTTGCAAATCTTATGGTATCAAGTTCTGTCTTGAACAATTAAAATTTGCATATATTTTAATATCTAATAAATGTTCAAAGCAAAAGACTAGAAAATAGGCTTTTAATTGACTAGACACTTTCAAGATTTCAAAAGAGATTTAAGCAGCAGAAATTAAACAGAAATATCTCAGAATCAATGTTAGATTACAGTTTTCATTTGTCTCTTGAAGAGAACACTAGAACTGAAAAGAAGTGTAAAGGACTTGGCTTTGTTAATTTTTTTCTGGTCCCGCATGAGGGATTGTATACCTGGGCATTCTCTTAACTCTTTTTTTCTCTAGTTTTTTTTCATCTAGTGTCAGATAAAAAAAAAAAAAAACCTTGAATCTGAGCATTGCTTAGTTTAATAATTGGGATATGGTAAGGATTAAATAGTTTAGAAGTCTAATCCTTGAGATCAAGTTAAAAGTCATGAAGCACCAAGATTGGTATCTCAGCTTCTTCAAAATCTAATTGCAGAGATGCATTGGGTATCTTAGTATCTTGGAGGGAAAGAGAAGCTTGTCAAAATCAACGTCTCCTCTTGGTGCATCTTTCTAACTGAACGTAAGGAGATGCTGTGTTCTCAATTTTATGTTAAAGATGTAAAATTACAGATTTTTTTTTTACAGCTTTCACATTTATCAGTGGAATTTATCAGTCAATGTTTAAATCAGATTTGCACCATCCGCCCCAAACCTGCTGATATGGATTATCTAAGGAAAAGTGTTTGACAAATATTCCCTACGGAAATCAATCATAATCAATTCTGAAACACTGACTACGTCACTGATGATTTCTTATGGGCAGCTCCTTGACATTTTACTTGTTTTTTAGGTTTGCTGAACCTAGTTTAAGATGGTAATAACTTAAAATTAGGCTATAAGATTTCACCTAGATTCACAAAATCAAAACTTTATACAGTAACACGCTAGTGTCTAAAGTTTTTATAAGATTTCCGATGGCTTCTTCTTATCCATATTGAGTGTGTTACATTTTTAGTTTTCTGGGACCAGAGCATATTTTCTTAGTGACAAGACTGATATTCAGTGAAGTATAAGCATTTAGGAGCATGCACATGTATAAAAGGAAGGCGTCTTGTATCAGTCATTCCTTTCTTAGGAAAGGTATTGAAAAGACTAACGCAGGCAATGACACAGGAGACTGCACATGTCTATAGAACAATTCATTAGACATCTTTCAAGTCATAAGAGAGTAAGATACATCATTGGATAAGTTTGAAACTAAAGTTCAATAATCTTAATTGCTGTGTTAGAAGTGGACTGAGAAGCTTTAGATTTTATTTTTTATGCTTCATGTATTTTTGAGAAAAGTTTTATTACTCTGTTTTTTTAACTCTTCTGAATGTTTTGCTTTTTTATATAAAGTTTGATACTGATTTTCAAAAAACAATAAAAAAGAAAAGCACTTTGCCTATTTTAAATTAAAAATTATCAGTGAAATACCTTCATCTGCTAAAAAGAAAAACAAATTTCTTTATACAGTTTACACTAGTAAAATCCTAGATATAACAGTACAAACTCTAAGGTAAAAATATAAAGAATAATTTTGAAATAATACAATGTACCTTTGTTTTATCATATTTGTAATTTAATTAAAATATAATTATACCCATTTTTTCTCATCTCTGTCCCCTCTTCTATCACTTCCGTCTCCTGTCCCCCTAGTTTTCCCCATGTCCCCCATATCATTCCCTCTTATATTGATGATCTATTTTGATTATTATTGTTGCAAATATATGCATAAATATATAAACACAGCTTTCCAAATCCACTCAGTTTTTTGGTTTCTTATATTTATTTAAAATGTATTCTAAAGGTCTGGGGTAATGTTTTCACGACAGAAATAGGCAATTACCTTTACAAATTCATAGGTATTGTGACAACATACACAAAACCAATACAACCTAAAGCCAGAAATAATCCATTATGGAGAAGAAAGGTGGGCATAAAGTTCAGTCTCTATGTGAGAAGCTATTAGGAGAGAGGGAAATAAGTATTCTTTAACAATACAGCCCTTTGTAGATTGACCACTCCCCCGTAGAAGGCTATACATTTAATAGTATATAGACAATATACATTGGATTTGGTTGCATAAAGAAATAAAGGAGGATGTAAGGGTGGGTAGGATGGAGAAGTCAAACAGAAAGGAGTTAGGGGAGAGGCCAATATGATCAAAGCATACTATATGAAATACTTAAGCTACAATAAAAATACTAAAAAAATTCAAATTTCTTATTGGTTTCTTCCATACTCTGTGCTGTTTAAAGAAATTTAAACAATAAACATTTTTCCTGGATCACATGTGTAGAGTAGATGCTAAATAAACAATGGGTTCTTAGGAGGTTGAGAAAGAAATATTACATTTCTCTGCTGTTTAAGTCTAGTGGCAACTTCTTGTGGTTGGAGAGAGGCATGGTTCTATTTTCTTGTTCTCAATGGTAAATCTGATAAAGTTCTCAAACTGGCAGCTTTTTACCACTTCAAAATCCATTTTCAGAAAGCAGAAGAGACAGAAGAACAAGAAGTAGAATGTGTCCATGAGCAGGAGGAAAGATCAGTGAAGGAGTGTGGCAACATTCTTTGAAGATATCATGACTATTGGAAGAGTTAGAATCCTGCTTTTATTTTTAGAAATGCAGTTATTAAGGCCTTTGTTTCATTTCATTAAATAAATAATACAAAATTATAGAGGAAAAATCTGTTTGACTAAAATCCTACTTTTACTTATGTGAAAAATATTGGTTATAAACTACATAATAACTAAAGTTTATATTATACTTGTTCTAATGATCAAATTTAAAGTAATATACACAACTTAGCATTCTCCAATATTTAATTTTTTAAAAAAATTATCTTTAAATAAAACTATTTCTACTTTTCATGTAGTGGTTTGATTAGGAGTCAAGTCATGTGTCCTAAATGCAAAAGATGATTTTAGCAGAGCTCAGTCCTTTAATATATCAGAGTGGAGTGATGTCTTGAACAGACAGACATTCATCTTGACACACAAAAGTTGGAGATAAGCAGGCATAAAATAGAAGGGTGATGGAATATTCAAGTCAACCCATTCAGCTGCTAGACAGAAATAGGTGTATTTTCAGGTCTCAGTAAATAGTTTTCTAAATACCCACATTTAAAAGTAAATTTTTTAGATGAATCATAAATAAACAGATTAAGTTATTATCTTTCTAGTTGTGGTCATGCTTATTTCACATATTTATTGTAACTTCACAATTATGTACCAACAAATGGAAACTCTTGGAGGGTTGGTATTCATTTCAGTAATTAGCCAAACATGTTTCACACATTAAACTGAGGATAAGCAGTTGGCAAATCTCAGAAGTTTTTTCTTGGAAGTGGAGTAAAAAACACGTTGGGGATTTCTATATTTTTTATCCTGTTACTGTTTTTTCATAGGGTGTGCTATCTGTCACGTGAATAGATGAAAAAAAAATGGATCTTGGAAGGTCAGAAACATAGTTGTGCTATTCTCTGTGTTCCTCATGATTTCTTGATTAAAAAATTATGTCTAGAATGTTCTCATAAATAAATTAATCATATGGAAAATGGCTTCAGATGAATTGATTTATAAGAGCCTAGTATGATTCTTACTGTTAGGACATGTGTCGACTATCTGCAAGGCCCTAAGTTTTAGTTCCATCTACACAAATAAAAACAATCTACTGAATGAACACTAACTGTCATGATTACCTTCTTTACAAATGAGAAAGTTTATGGGAGAATTTAAATAATGTATATGTCATGATGGCTAATTGAATCATAGAAATAATATTCTTAAAATGTCTGTGTTTTCTACCCCACATCCCATAGCCATTTTTCAATGGTAGAGTTATGGTAGATTCAGTTTGTCTCACTGGACACCAATTCATTTTGAGCAGAGAGTTCCTAATAGGCAGAAAGACAGAGAGACAGACAGACAGTTTGATGATGGCTCTGTGGAAAAATCAGGTTCATATTACAGAGTGAAGTCTCTTCTTATATACTTTAAGGGATGCAGGAATCTATTTGATGTGGTTGACATGTGTTCTATAATATATGTTTGTAATCAATTGTCTTTGATGGTTGGTATGTGGGAAGGTAAGAAAAAACATACAAAATGGACTATGGAGAAGAAAGAGCAAGAATCAGGAACTATTTGTTAATGAACCAATTTTATAAAATTGCATGGCCCTGGCTAATATTTAGTAAACAGATAAGTGACATTTATTTTGGTGGTGATTGGGGAGTATTTGTAGGTTTCAAGTTCATGTTAATGAGTGACTGAATGGAAAAACAGGTCTTGAGTGCCTATGCTATATCAGACATGTTCTGGAATTACAACAATAAATAGTCACAAACACACCTCTGTCTTTTGGGTTGTAATCTAATTCAGGAGAAGACCCTGATCTTCTAACTTTTTTCTCAGCTTACAGAGAAAGTATTTAAATGTTTTCTTTCTGCCTCTCCCTAGATCATGGTTTATAAGTTGTGTTCTACATTTTTATACTTCCTTGTTAACATAAATAGAATACTATGAGTTATTCATATAATAAAGCATTTCTCTCACATATAGAAGCAATGACTGCAGTATCACAGAATTTCTGTCAGAGAGTAAAGAAGGCATGCTTTCTTGTGACCTTAATTTTAACTACGAATATCTTCAAATGGTAATATTTAAATCAAAAGCAGATATTATAAATTCCCATTACTATTTGGAATATCTAGCACTATGGCAACAATAATTAAGAAGCATGCATTTATAAAACTGGAGCTCCAAGGATGCTTTTTGCAGCCTGTTAAGGGAGACTAGCATAGCATCATAAAAATGAGCAATTTATTACAACCATTCATTTGATCCCCTTAAAAATAAATGTTCTGTACATGAAATAGTGATTTCTAATTAGGGGAATATATAAGATCAGCAACTTAATATTACATAAAATGATAATTATCTATGATTTTAAATTGTTGACATTTTAGTCTCCTCTCAATGTACTCATGATTTTAATTGAGTTTGAGTGCAAAATGGAAGCAAAATTACTGAGATTAGTTTAAAAATGTAAAAAAAAAGTGTTTTATGACTTTTCTCATGAAGAACTCATGAAACGAGAGATTAAAAATAACAAATAATCCAATTTAAAAATGAGGTAGAGATATACACAGGGAATTCTCATAGAAGAATCTCAACTGACTGGGAAACACTTAAAGAATTTATCAACATCATTAGCCATGAGGAAAATGCAAATAAAAACAACTATGATATACCACATTATACCTGTCAGAATGGCTAAGATTAAAAATAATGATGACAGCCTATGTTGAAGGGGATGTGGAGTAAGATGAACATCCTCCAATGCTGGTGGGAATGTACATTTGTACAGCCACTTTGGAAATCAGTATGGTGGTTTCTCAGAAAACTCAGAATCAATTTACCTTACAATCCAGCAATATCACCCTTGGGCATATGCCCAAATGATGCACATTCATACTACAAGAATATTTGCTCAACTATGTTAATCATAGCATTATTCATAATAGCCAGAACCTGAAAAGAACCTAAATGTCCCTCAACTGAGGAATGGATTTTAAAAAAATGTGGTTTATTTATATATATTATAGTAGAGTACTACTCAGCAGGAAAAAAAGACATCAATTTGCAGGCAAATGGATGGAATTAGAAAAAACAGAAAAATATTCCTGAGTGAAGTAATATAGACCCAGAAAGACAAACATAGTATGTACTCACTCATAAATGGATTTTAGACATAAAGCGAAAGATCATCAGGCTACAGTTCAAAACCCTGAGCAGCTAGGTAATAGAAAGAGCCCTAAGAGGGACATGCATAGATGCCCCTGGGAAGGGAAAGTAGATAAGATCTTCTTAGTAAGTTAGAATCATAGTGGAGGAGAGGTTAATGAGAGTTGGGAAGAGAACATGAGGGAATGAGAAAGTTGAGATGGGGGAGGGACAGAGAAGGAGAACAACAAAATAGATAGCTTGACAGAGGGAGCAATTTGGGGTTTTAGGAAGAAACTTGGTGCTAGGAAAATTCCCAGGAATATAAGGATGACCCCAGCTAAGACTCCAAGAAATAGTGGAGATGGTGCCTGAATGAGCCTTCCTCTCTAATCAAATTGATGACCATCCTAATTGATGACTACCGTAATGGTTATCATTGAACCTTCATCTAGCAACTGATGGAAGCAGATGCAGAGATCCACAGCTAAGTACTGGGCTGAGCTCCCAGTCCAGTTGAAGAGAAGGAGAGGGGATTATATGAGCAAAGGGGTCAAGATCATGATGAGATAGGTGATCAGAGCTATTGGGAGCTCGCTGATTGTGGACTAACAGCTGGGAAAGCTTCATAGGTCTTCTGAATGTGGATGACAGTTGCATGGTGGGGGCAGTTTGAAGGGCCTCTGGCAGTACAACCAGAATTTATCCCCAATTCACGAACTGGGTTAGGGTTAGGGTTAGGATTAGGGTTAGGGTTAGGATTAGGGTTAGGTTAGGATTAGGGTTAGGTTATGGTTCAGGTTAGGATTAGGGTTAGGCTAGAGTAGGGTTAGCCATAAACACACGGTTCCATGTGTTTGTTAGACTAAAAGAAACCAACCAAATAAAACAAGATACCCATCATTTCTACTCTCCAAATAAATAATAAGTAAATAAAACTTATATCTTTTATTCAGTGGTAATTTTTGATAGTTTTTTAAAAAGTGTATTGCTACATTAATTGGTACACTAATACGAAATGATCAGCCCTGAAATCATACACACAATTAACAGTAAAGAGATTCTACATGTTATATTTAAGAATATTCACACATATGTATGTAACAACAATTAATGAAAAACAGGGGCCAACAGTTTGAGAGAGAGGAAGGTGGAGTGTACAGAAGGGTTTTGAGGGAGGAAGTGGAAAAGAGGAATGTTGGGACTATGTTATACATCAAAAATACAATAAATGTCTGTAGGATACAATTTATTGGCATGTTCTACATTCTATTTTATAAGCCCATTTGTAAAGCTGAGAATACTTCACCAGTGCATTAGATAATAATATGAAGACCATTTTTATCACTGTAAGTTTTGTGATCAGGAGACTTCTTTATTTGCTGTAAAAAGAAAGTGTATACTGTTTGCTTGAATCATACATCATAAAATAATTTAAAAGAAACACATAGATTTCCAAAGTACCTATAGATTGCATATAGCCATTACTTTAGTATTGCTTAATTCACATGTGAAAAGTACATGTGACTGAAATACTACAGCCATTTAATGGGGGAAATATTTGACATATAAACATTTTCTTAATTGCTATGGGAGACACTCTGAGACCACAGCATATTAAAATGTGGAATTATTGGTTTTCTCAAGTGGTTGCTAAGAACCTTTATATTGTTGTTTTCTACACACTATTCAAAGGTGAGAATTTTGACATATTTCAGATTTTTTTCATCCTTAAAGAAAAATTCACAGCTCATTTTGCCCAAATCATTAAACTGTCAACTGATCACATGGAACATAGGTATGCTCGAAATGCTTATGTGTGAAGTTAATTTGTAAAGACATGGGGTGGGGAAAAAACATGTACTCTAAAGTTTCAAGAAAGTGAATGTAAGCTCAGGTAACACTGGAGGTCCATGCCTAGGATGGCTCTTGGAAAGACCAGGTGTTTCACTTTAAAATCACCAAATTAACTGTAATGCATCCTTTACCCACTGTTCCTAAATGAGTTCTATTTGACCCCACTCACTAAGAACTGCAAAGTACAAAACAGGCCAAACCTAAGCAGTGTTGGGGATGGCCAAGGAGAAGGAGTAAAGGCCCTTCCCATAACAATGGAGCTCTAAACATTTGCTTTTCTCTACATGTGAGATCTCTGATTTTTCTGTAATTTTAATTGTAATTTAATTTAATTCTATCCCTGATTTCCTAATGAGTTTAAAACCAGTGCCCTGGCCATTGAGCTGCATAGGTGCATTTTGTTTTTACAAGGAATCGATCATTAAATTAAGCTGACTGATTCATGTGGAGAATTTCTTCCTTTAGTTAAAAACTATGGTAAAATGCAGGTTAGAGTGAACAAGCCCCTTTCTTATTTTGTATGGTAGTACCTGGGGCATTCTTGTTACCACTGGTTGGATATTCCTACAGTTTATGCAAATGAAAGTATTTCTCTATCTACCTATTGCCTTGATAGCCTATGATTTAAATGCTGCATTTATAGAAAGAGACTTACTGTAATAGTTTCATTTAGGAGTAAGGTATATATGTGTTACCCAATTCAGTTTGATGTAATCTAAGCTTATTCCTATAATGCACATAGTTAGCATAAATGCTAGAATGAAGAAGCATGCACATGACAGCACCTAATGCTTCATTCCTTAAATATTTGTAACTCTGCAAATTAATCTTATTGTCATCTTTAATAATCATGATATTACTAGAATAAAAAATCAAATGTAATTAAGCAGTCACTAACAGTTAGAGTTATTTCTCTCTATTACAAAATACTTCAGCTTGGTGGTCACTTTTCTATTTTGACTACTTTGTGTATGTCTTCTTTTCCTAGCACTGTGAACATTATATTATTTTCTAAAATCCTGTTGTTTATGTGAACATACAGCCGAAACTGAGGATATGATTAGTATGAAATAAAATATAGAGCTTTATGAAATTGTAATAAAATTAGAGACCATTTGATGAGCTAAATAATAACTTTTTAAATGAATACTCAGAAACCTTCTCCTTTTCTTGTCATTTCAGTTACACACTGAGACAGATGTCACTACTGACCTTTTGGAAAACATTCTCTGGTACAAATTAGACAAGCGGAATGTGTTGCCCTATAAGCAGCCTCCAGGAGATGGGCACCGCCAAATGGTTTCTCATGACAACAGCTATCACACAATAGAACTCATAAAAGCAGTTAAATATATGGGGGAGTCTGACATGATAAAACCTTTATAATTCACAGAAAAATGAATCTTTTCATCAGTGTGAATTGCTTTCACTGTAAACAAAATAATTCAGAGTGACTTGATGTTGAGTCAGATAAGAAATAGAGCATCGTTGATGGATGGAGTTTGAAATCATGCTTTTAGTGTTATGTAGCATCTACCAAACAACTAGTATTATAAAAAAGACTCATTTTTCTTCAGCTAGAAATGTTAGGGTCAACAACATTATGGAATAAAATAGCCTTCTGAGTTATCCAAATGTTAGAATTACCATGTTACCCAGAAGGGCAGTGGTTTGACATTGGCATAAATGACTATTATTTTGCAATTATATTATATTATATTTATTTTAACCCATTGTAAGATATCACCGTCATTGTTAGTTAGCCACAAGAATTTGATTGTGTCATTGCTTTTTGAGACACAGTTTCACTATGTAGCCCTGTCTAGCCTGAAACTTGCTCTGTAGCTAAGGCTAGCCTTAAACTCACAAAGACTCACCTGCCTATGCCTCAGGAATCGTGGATTAAAATACTATGCTGCCTTCTCTCACTCATCAACATTCAGTTTAGCTTCTTCTCTCATTACAATTTCTTTGTCTCTAAGTAAATAATACCTTATAGAGAACTCTAGTATTTATTCATTTAAAATTGTCTTTTACTTATTTCACTTTAGTTACTAGTCTTTGATCAAGGATTATTCTGGAATCTTGTGTATATACACTCAAAGAGAGAGACAAATAGCTTTCTCTGGCTGACAGTAATTTTTCAGAGCAATGTGACAAATGCTTTTGTCGAGTTACTACAATACATACTTAACCATAACAGAATAATCCTCTTAAATGAAAATGAATTTAAAAGTCAATTCATACTCTATTTTATCTCCAAAGAAGTTTTATATGTTTTTCAACAGTTTATTATCTAAGTTACCTATCTTATTTAAATTTGGAATGTGACATGAGTACCGCAGGTACTATATTTAAAATGACTTGAAATAAATGCATTATTAAAGAAATAAATTTTATGGTGAGAGGTAAGGAGAGAGGGAGGGGAAGAAAGAAGAATACAAACCCAGACAGTCATAAATACCACTCTTGTATATTAATAATCTCCCTTTAACATTGAAAAGGCCATGACCCAGGCTGGGCTCAGGTGAGAACCTCAGGATTTATAAAGATCTCTCTGAAATATTTGCCAATATCTTTCCATCTACTGGATCCTGGAAACGCAGGATATACAAAAGTTTATTACTACCACTTAAAATAGATAGAAAGAAGAAATTAACACAGTGCTTAATATCAAGATGGAAAATACTTGGCTTAGTGAATTTTTTTTTTATGTTTCTTAGATTATGAATGTTGTGTCTTGAACTGTTTCCTGAGAGTCTCACAGTGAGGAAAATTGTGCATATTATAGTATCTGGCAGAGACACATTTGATCTCAATAGTTTTATAAATTTCATGTGAAAGGAAAAATGCAAAACATTTACTGTAGGTTGATATTTATACTGTGTGTTGATGTTCAAACAGCTTTGGCAGGATTCTGAGGACTTGGCAGTTTTTGTAAAATATGTCAAGAAAGAAGCATAACATCCTCAATGCTGCATCAAACATCAGAGCTTAACTCCCTCCATACAGCAGTGCAGCTTTGTCAGTCTCTTCTGCACTCTTTAGAAAGGCCGAGCTCAGTTCGCACTACAGGATTCAGGCACCTGCACTGTGGCATGGTCTGCAAGCCCTTCAGAGCCACATGCTAACACAACTCCCTTTAGGAAAAGAAATTATTTTATTTCAACTCAGTTTTAAACACAAAATAATTGGATAGACATTTGGGCATTCTCATTGACCTTAGGCTTCCACTTAAAAAGTCAAACTTATATTATTTGCTCTAAATAGAAATAGTTAATTGTAAAACCAAAAACCCATAAAAGAGCCTTTTTCCATTTTTACACTTTAATACATTTTCTCCCTTGTACATAATTTATTTCCAATGTATTCAAGCTGGTGCTAAGTACTCACTCCATATGTTTTCATTAAGATGTATGGAATTAATTTTTAAATAACCAAGTTACATTTTCATAATTACGTAATATTTTTAAATAGTGTATGTTCTTAACGTTTTTTAAATGGAGGCTAGAAACAGGGTAGATGCCTTGACTACTTACAAAGACCATGAATGAAAGTAGAACTTTATGGGGAATTTCCCAGTTAAATAAAAGTGGTAACCATCAAAAACAAATCTATAATGAGCTGCAGATTATTGTTACAATGTTATACTTGTTATAATGTTTTAATGCTTATTAGTGTTCTTCAAGTAAGCCTAAGTAGAATTTCAGTGGGAAAAAAAGCATTTTTTTTTTATGAGTCTCTTGACATAGTCCCTTTCTGTAAAGTGTCCTTCCAGAAGATAATTCCCTATCACAGGAAGTACACTAGCAACAACCCACGAAAGCCACTTAGCTAGATGGCAGAGAAAATGCCCATAGCACTCTCATACAGGATAGCCCCAAACTTCACCATCATCATATGACCTGATAGAGAAGGGCATTTTATGACTATTTGAAAGTTCAAACACTTACAGAGTAAGCGTCCCAGAACAAAATTGCAAATATTTTTGATTTTGAGAAAGTATATCTTTTTACACATCTCAGCAGGCCAGGTATATTTCTAATGACTGCAGATTAGATGGTGGAGTAAATGTCCAGAGTTCTTCCCTGCTGGCAGCTCTAGCTGTGTGCTCTCTTTCAACTCTATGCAGACTGCCTGTTATGCTCAAATACTGTGTCTCACCAATTTTAAGCTTTAATGCTTACCCAATTCCAGACAGGACTCAGAGTATGGTACCTTCTTTGGAGGAACACACTACATTTCAGTTAGATGAGTCTATGTGTGACTGTTAGTTCTACCTGTTTACAGAAGCATCCCAGCACATATATGATGGATAATTGGGCTAACTCAGATCAGTCACTACTCATACAGAACTAAAGACTTATATTCACAGAGAGACTTTTGTGACATAATCTGAATGAAGCATTTCTAGAAGTGTTATATTTGAAAGACTTGAACAAAAATTAAAGATAATAATTTATAGATTTTGATTGTAAAAACTTTTTATGTGGAGTCTCTGATCATATCAAACCAAATGCTAACATAAAAACAAGTTCTTATTTTATAAAGTACTGAGAAATACAGAACTCACCATTCCGACTCTCTTCATCAATGGCCACAATGGTAGCTGGTGGGCCTCCCCTAGCTAGTTTGCAATCTAGAGAAAAGATAATCAGAGGCTATAATTAACAAGGGCAAGATAATAAGATTTAATTCAACAAGTTACATACTGATATTAAAAAATGACAATCAAATTAATATACAATATTTCAAGTGTTTTACTATTAAAAGAAAACATTTTTGAAGGCTCACACAGGTCCTATAGCACCATAGCCAAACACTGTTCCAACCTTACTGTGAAACCAGCAAAGGTGGCTGAGAAGTCATCCTTCTGGACAGAGATAATGGAATGGTAATTTAATGCAGAAAAATAACATAGAGTGATGATGAACCGGATAAATGATGAGAAAGCTCCACAACAGAAACAAACATAATTGGAAATTAATTGTGATAAAGAGCATAATTAAGGAGAGTGAATAGAATTTTAATAATGTTCTAAAAACTAAATAATGGAAAAATGGACAAACAAGGGATGCTATGAGATGGTGGGGATTATTTTAGTCACCTTACCCTCATATTGCCAGTCTGGAGTCAAAGTACAGAATCACCAATGGGAGCAGATCAGAAAACAGAGGAAAGAAAGGAAGAAAGGATACATGTATATATTTAGCAAGAGATTTATAGATAATGTAAAATTCATTATACCATAATAGATAGATTACCTAATGATCTGTGGAAACAGAACACATCAGATTTTATAATACTAATATAATATTAAGATCCAAATTAGATAATATATACATCTACCATTAGCATAGATCTATTTAACAGTGACACTAACATAAAGTACATTTATACAATTTTTTAAAATATAAATAGCTTATATAGTATTTTTCCTTACATTAAATTCTTCAGAGAAATGTCTGTCAATTATATAATGAATTCGTATTTTAAACACTCATCTTACCATATTGAGTATTACTCAATGATGGCTCTAAAAATAGCATTTTAACTTCCACAAGATAAATGTAAAGTCTAATCTTATAAGCTGTCCCATGTACATTTCAGTAACAGAAGACATTCTTAGGAGAAACAAATTGGCTGGTATGTGTATATATGTGTGTAGTGGGATTATGTTCTGGTACATTGTGAATATCTGTCCCTTCTACTGGTTATTTTAATAAAAAACTGATTGACCAGAAGGCAGACAGGAAGTGTGGGCAGAGCTACTAGACTAAGAAAACTCTGGAAACAAGAAGAACAGGGAGAGACATGGAGAGAGATACCAGTGGAGACACCACTAGACACAGAGGAAAGAAGACAACCATGCTGCTCTGAGAAAAGGTACCAAGCTGCATGGCTAAACAGATTAATGGAAATAGAGTGAAATAAGATGAAAGAGCTAGCTAGCAATATGTCTGAGCCATAGGTCAATCAGCATGAAATTAATCTAAGCGTCTGTGTGTTTCTGTGAGACTGCAGGACTGTGGGACTGAGGATCTGAACCACAGGCCAGACAGACCAGAGACTTATTACATATGTGTATTCATGACACACATAAAAGCATTTTGGAGGTACTTTGATACATACAGTTAACATGTATGTGCTATCTGTAAGGCTATTTCAAGATTTATAGAAAAAAATGTTTCCTGCCTTTTATGCTTGTCAGCACAGGCCATGCAGTCTTTTGAAGCACAGATCTGTAAGGTTTGTGTGCATTTTCTCTTTTGAAGAAAGTGAGCGCTGCACTTTTTAATCTCATCTTTGTGAATGTTCTTGAATTCCTCTTCAGAGTTTACATGTATAGGAGCTCTCTGGGCCTTTCTCTCCTTCCCGCATTTCTCCACAACTTGGCTTTCTTTTTATTCTCTCTACTCTTACTAAGTGTTTATAACCAACCTCACAAAGACTCTGTTTCTGGGTGTATATTTTCATTTTATGAGATCTACCTGCATACATCTCAAAGAAGGACTTTTTTTTCCCTCTAAAGCTTATGTGCTTTGTTAAAGTAAAGAGAAACTCTGAATAACCATCTAAGATTTTTGTTCTCTGTCTCAGCTATGACTTGAATCTGGCTTAAATGGGGCCCTAAGTGTTCCTGTTTTAGGAAATTTTATGCTTTGTATTTGGGTTTTGATCCTAGTCTTCAATGCCTGAGACTGTTCTCCAGCCCCAGTTTAGTCTTTGTATAGCAGTGACAGTAAGCAATGTGCTTATGGAAATGTGCCTAGGGATACTGGGAGAATCACCCCAGAAAAAATTAATATAGCACTTCTGGAAGCTGATTGTTTCCCACATGACAGAGGAGACCTGAAATGAAGAGCCTGGCTTTGATGCCCCACCCATCCTCTTTGTCATTAGGCACTCTCTTCTCTGCCTCTGCTCTTTTCCTTTATGCAACTTTGCTGAAGATGCATAAAAAGCCTGGCGGATCTCGTGATACTCCTGCCTCTGCCTCCTTCAGCAAATCCTACCGGCGTGCGCTGGTTTTGTTAACTTCTCAGCATTTTAAATTCATTTTACTGTTTTTCTTGATAAATACAAAATAAATAAATAAATAAAAGGAATTCTGATCACAACCAAAAAAAAAAAAAAAAGAATTCTGAATGGTATAAATATTAAATTATTGCAGCAAAATAAATGTTAAGTTTATGATTGAAATTACCATTATCAAAACCAAAAAAAAAAAAAAAACCCTGGTGGATAGGCTGGCAAATCCTATGTATAAGCCTCCCCTAACATGTGTAAAAAAATTCTTTATCATTTTCCTATCCTAATTATTTTTGTATGGCAAAACCAGCATGTATTTTATGAGAACAAAGTTATTTGGTAGCAAGAGTTGAGACCAGAGGAACAACTAACATCTAAACACAGGTAGAGTTCAATGCTGTGTTTGTGGAGTCAATTTTCTTAAGTCGTTGATGACAGAAATAATTGAATGATATCGTAACAACTAATTTGTGGAAAGGGAGAGATGGGCAATGAGAAGGAAGAAGGAGTTGAGGAGCAGAGGAATAAAAATTCTGGTTGATCATCGAAGGGGAAGATTATAGATTATACTTGTCTTCACTGCTGCATGGGATACAGCATGTATTCTCCAGGACTGTTACCTCCCCCATGTATACAAAGGGTCTAAACTATGACAAACACAGAGAATACATAAAGCTGTTACATCCCAGAATAAATACTGGTAAAGGAGAAAAGGTATTTAATTAATAAGCTTTGATCAGGCTGGATGAAGAAAAAGGGAAGAAATTAATATATGTAAATACTAAATTATCTTCCTTTAGTTACTACTGAGGCTAGCCCTTTCAATGAACAAGATGGCTCAGGTAGGAAAGGGACTTGCTGCCTAGCCGAGAAACCTCACATCTATAGCTGTGACGTGGTGAAAAGTGAGTTGACTCCCACAAATGTCCCCGACATGCATATGCCTACACATAAATATAAATAAGTAAAAGTAAAAATAGTAATAAAACATTTTAATGAAAGAATAAATTTTACAGAGCTATACCAAAAGTCTAAACAAAACAAAAATAAAAAAGAAAGGAGAGAGAGAGAGAGAGAGAGACAGAGAGAGAGACAGAGAGAGAGAGACAGAGAGAGAGAAACAGAGAGAGAGACAGAGAGAGAGAGACAGAGAGACAGAGAGAGAGACAGAGAGAGAGAAACAGAGAGAGAGAAACAGAGAGAGAGACAGAGAGAGAGAGACAGAGAGAGAGACAGAGAGACAGAGAGAGAGAGAGACAGAGAGACAGAGATTCTCATACCCAGTGTTCTTGTTGACCCACAGTCCCTGGTTCAAGGATCATTTCCTAGACATACTGGAATATATCTGTTTAATGCATTAATCTTCTGGAAGTTAGTTTTTCTTCTTTCTACCCAGCTTTATTCTTCTTTAGGAGTTTGACAGAACATAAGTTCTTACAGGAATCTTCTATATTGCCTCCTATCAAATTCATTCCCCTTTGGGAAAGCATTGATTAATTTTATATCTACCAAAGGTTTCTTCAGACCAGGCTTATACCCAACAAGAACTGGTTCTGAGACAATGCTGTTGGATTTCTGTGGACACTGGCCTGTCCACTTAATCCTCCTAGCTAGCATGCTTTCAACAGAGCTGCCCAGATTTACTGTCCACATTGTCCTCTTAGCAGTAGAAAAATCTATAAAGTGGGAGTTTAACTCAACTTCTTCTCAGTTCAATCCTTTATTGAGCTCCTATTTTCTACCAGTAAGCATTACCATATCCAACTGATACTTCAGGATTGGTCCAAACTTATTTTTACTTTATTACTTTTAAACTCAGAACATTAATGTGTTTGTCAGACACATAATCTATTAATAAAACTTTTCAAAGCTGCTCAAGTGTTTGTTTTGAAATGATGCATTCATGAAAGTATAATTAGCTCTGAAATGCAGGAAAACATTTTTTAATAACAAGTTTATTTAGAACTGCCTTGAGAAGAAAGTCATTTTGATAGACCAGGCATGGACTTACCGTTGGGTACTGCCTGGCCTGATGAACAGTCCTGAAGGGAGGGGTAAAGACTGAGAATTTACAGAGACAGAAGAATAGACTGAGACAGAAAAAAATAGTCAGGAGGACTCGTGGTTAATTCTGAAGCAGCCCCAAGTTTATTTCTCAGAGCGTTTTTACATAGAAGCAAGAAGGCCAAAAGATCTCCCACTCTCAAGGACACCATGGTTGAGGGTCCAAGGTACAGATAAGCATAAAGACCTCCTTAATTCTCAAAGCATCTAGTAACCAGGCCTTTGGCCAAACATCCCCTTTTTTTCCTTTAAGAGCAACACATCTAGATACCACCAAGCCACAGAATGAAATCATTGGGGGCTCCTATACTTACTGAATGTAAATCAAATGAAATCAAAGGCAACACTAGGAAGCAATTCCAACTTTCCTATTATCTATGACCTGTGAAGAACCCACTTAGCATGAGAAGGGTGCTTCATGAGAGGAGCTGGGAAATAGGTTTCTCCCATCGCTTCAATTTACTTTTCCCTGTCTTGGTTAAACCACACATTGGTCTTCCATTTAGAAAATTTTCCACCTAATAGTGCCTTACATGTTTTTAACACTTAATTTGCTACTAAATGTGAAATGTGAATGTCAATACCAGAATCAACGTGCTTATTTTACAGAAATGTCACCATGACACATGTATGCCATGCACTTATGGTTGTATTGAGAATCAGAAGGAAGTCCTCTAGTGACAAATATTGACACATCTGATATGTGACATTTTGCTGGAACTGCAGTGTGAGGACTATTCAGAGTTAGCTAGCTACTACTGAAATATTTATCCAGAAGCGAAGGCAGCCTGAGAATACCATCAAATTCTAAACATTTTCTTTCTTATCAAACATTGTTGTTTCAATAAAATTCAGAGTTATTCACTTTTGTCATGTAATCACATGACAGCTGTCATCTGATTGCCAATGACTGGCACATTGTTTTTCCTACCAGGTTTCTAGGAGTTTCATTGCCCAGATGATGCCTGTACTCATACATTTGAAGCAGAACTCAAAAATCAAAATTTAATTATTACTTAGTTTTAGGCTAACCCTGGTCTCTTTCAGTCACACTAGCAAAGTAAATGTCAAGAATTTGTGCCAACTCCTGAGTGAACTCCTATGTTCCCTTTCCTTCCCTTGCTTCTCTCCAAGGAACCACTAGCAAGTCTGAATTTAATTTGTGAAAGATATCTATCAAAGGATTCTTACCTCTTTTCCACTCAATGTTCTCCTAAGTTGTATTTCATAAAAGAAAACAAGTCCCAACATTTTATGCTGTCTACCTTTAATATGGCTGCTTTTGTCAAATAAAAATATTCTTTTAATATTGCTTAACACATATCACATCCATTTTCTGTTCCCCAAGACTCAATAAGGAGCAGAAAAATTATAAGAGCCAGACGTGGTCAATAACACTAAGAATGGTTATAATAGCGAGAATAGTGACTTACATACACAACAGGGAAGTTAAAGTTAGGGACCCACATCAATTATGACAACATACAAAAGAAATGTCAGTCGTCAACCCCAGTATAGATGGGGTAGAGGGTGAGCATGAATTCCCACCCCTAAATAAGAATTTATAGCTGATGGGAGAGGTAATGGCAATTTCCTTGATGATGTGACCATGGTAACAACATGCCAGGGGGAGGACCCACTCTCAAGACGAGTTGGGCAACAGAAACTGGACTCCACAGGAGAAGGAAAAGAAATAAAAGAAGAAGAAATGTCAAAGTTGGGTGGGAAGGGAGAGGAGTGTGAAGGAAGTGGTAATGAGAAGTGTTGAAGGGGATGGGATAAAATGGTGCAAAATACATGAAATTCTCAAAAAATTAATAAAATAGTGTTGATAATGACTAATCATTTATTTTAGGTTAAAGCTAAGTATTTTATGACCTAAAACTTAATGTATAACATTATTTTAGGGAAAAAAATCAAAACATGTTAAATATTAAATGGTCCACCAGATGCTGCAGCATGTATCCTTTCTCTGTCTCTCAAACTCACTTAGTGCACATTCTCACTGCAGGCAGGATCCAGGAGTCTTCTTTTCCTTAGTACCTTCCCTTCCGTCCAGAGCTAACCTCAAGACTTGTTGTTATTACATGAGGTTTTTATTTTGCCTTATTTTTTTTTTTTGCCATTTTTATTCTTTGTGACCCATCTGTTCTTCACTTGCATCTTCTACTGATGCCAAAATATGCCTAACTTTGCCAGGAAATCTTTTTATGGTCCCTGATTTGGTAGGAGTCCCTGATGCATACTCTTATAATTCCCTGCATCATCACGGCAATTTAAGATGATCTGAATCTGAATCCCAATGACAGAATAACTTTGTAAAATCCTAGAACTTATATATAATTCTATGCTGTATCTTACAGATAAGTCCATATTAAAAATTAATATTTCTTTTTTCCTTTTAATCTTTTAAGTGTCCTAATGTATAAGGGGCTGAGAAAGCATAGAAATTTATTAGTTGTCTTTTGTCCCCATTTCTCTAAAGGGGTGAGAAAATGCTTACTTGCTACCAATTATTCATGGTTTCCACTGTGCTTCCTATGTTAACTATCCAGTTGTCTGGACTTATGCAAATTATGAAGTAAGGTACTCTGTGAACATTTAGGAGGTGTTTCAACAGGTATCATCATTTTGTTATATTTCACATTAAATTAATAGTGTTTCAAGACTTTTTACACCAAGACTTTGTGAAACCTGGATGATGGCACACCTTTGTAACTCTAAACCAGCTGAGAATTCCCGTTTGGGTTCATAGAGCTTGTCACTTAATAAACTAATACAGTCACTTCCTTTTCACTATCACATAATCACATAATTATCTAAAATATTTTAGATCCACCAAAAGTTTTTACCTTATTATAACTACTTGACACAGTTGCTAAATTAGAAAATTTTGATTGCTGTGGCAAATAAATACAAAACTCATTCAATCTGTAAGTTCAGCAATTTCAAACTGAAATTGATCTCTAGAAAAGTGTATTATGCTTTGACATTTGAAATATGATGTTTAATAATCTAATGTGAAATAGATGGGGAAGTCCTACTAAAAATTTTCCAACGTTGCCTAATATGTCTCCTGAGGACCCATTATGTTAAGCTTATTTTGCCACATTAATCAAATTGTCTTCATTCCTTTGCTTTCCTTTAATGTTGTGAAGAGACCACTACAGAAGACCACAGCCAACCAAAATGCAGAGTTGTGAAGACCAGTTCAAATGGAAATATTCACTGAACAATTCTCACACCTATGGATCAGGGATCATAGGTGAAGATGGGGAAGAAAGATTTTAAGAGCCAAAAGATCAGGGAAATTTCTCTCTCCTACTAATGTCAGACACTATATCCGTAAAGTGTCAACTAATATGGTCACCTAAGCCCAACATGAACAAGGATGACACCAGTAGACATTATACAGTGGATGGGAAGAAGCTTACAAAGCCACAACCCTTCACAAAAGGACTTTAAGCAACCACAGGATCATGAGTGGAGATACAGTCTTCTAGGGAAGAGCACATGAACCGATTATACAGTACCAAATGGTTGGCCATGGAAACATACACACAAATAACATTATATGTACTAAGTAGATTATATTTAGGTGAGTATTGTCTCTCTGTGTCTCTCTGTCTCTCTGTGTGTGTACATATTAACATATAACAGCAGTCAATGAGACAAGCAGCCATCAACTTGAAAGAAATTAAGGAGCAATATGTGGAAGGGTTTGGAGAGAGGAAAGGGAAGGGAGAAATGTAATTATGTTAGAATATAAAAAAGTAACAAACCAAAAGAAAACTTAGGTTTAAGATATTTATTTATTGATACGTATGAGTGGTTTGCTTGCATGTAAGTGTGTGTAACAAATGCATGCCTGGTGTCTACAAGGTCAGAAGCGGGCATTGAGTCCTCTGGAATTAGCGTTACAGGAAGCTCTGAGTTGTGTAGGTGGCAGAAACTGAACCCAAATCTTCTACCAAAGCAATTGAGATTCTTGATTGCTGAACTATCCCCTCAGTGTCTGTTTTTATTGTTCAAGAATTTCACATCTGCATAAAATATGCTTTGGTGAAGTTCATAGCCCGTTCCATTCTAAATCATCCACTGTCCCCTCAACATTACTGATTCTCAATTTAATGTCTCCTTAAAAAATATATATTCACTGAGCTTTTTTTTTTTGAGCAAAAGAGTTACAAAAGCACATAAATGAACAAAAAACCAAAACAGATGTTTAAATATCCAGGATGGGCAGTGTTTGTGTGTGTGTGTGTGTATGTAGCAGGGGGCACATTATGAAAAGCAGTTACATAGTTTATATCCAAGACGTGCCTAAAACCAATTTGTTCTTTTCTTTTTGCATTATTCTTAAAGAGGCTATGTAAAAATTCTCAGCCATGATTTTAATACTCAAAGCTACTGCATCAACTCCAGTATTTAAGATCCCAGTCTTCAAACAAGGAGGTCCTCAGCCTTTTTAAGAACTACTTTACTTCTTTAAATAGCATTATTTGCCATAAGCCAATTACGCGTATGCCTGTACTTCATTTCACAAAGCAAACTGATGACTAAAGAAAAAAATCATAAGCCTTTAATTAGTGATAACACCAAACAGACATTCATTTTAATTTAACATCTGTTTTACAGGTGTGAAATATTTCAAGAACTTAATCCGCCAGGGTTTTCTGTTGGTGTGTTGACATATTTTCTTTTCTTAAATGGAAAAATATGGATTTATTTTTGTTTCTGGAACCTTGGAAGAATATGTTAATATTTAACATTGTACTTACTATCTTTCATGTATACATGAAAAGGGAAGTTTTTGGTGGGGGAAGTAAAATGCATTTCATATGCCTAAAAGATAAACTTTGATTATATACAGGTAGCTGAATTAAGCAATGTTTTCCCATTATGTTACTTAATAGTTTATTTTTAAATTAAGGATATATTACATGCGTATATATTCCATACTGACCACTCTTACTCCCTTTTCCCTACCACCCCTGTCCATCCACCTCCCATAAATCTCTCTCACATACAAATCTACTCATTTTGTTTTTGTGACCCACTGAGTTTACCAGGGGTGGTGTCTTAGTTATGTTTTATATTGCTGTGATAAACACCAGAATCAAAAAGCAACTTGAAGAAATTTTTATTTGTCTTTACACTTACTACTGATAATTGTCAAAGAAAATCAGAATAGGAACTCAAACAGGACAGGAAGCTGGAGGCAGGAGCTGATGTAGAGACCATGGGGATGGTACTGCTTACTGACTTGCTCCACATGGCTTGCTCAGCCTTCTTTCTTACAAAATCCAGAACCACCATCCCACAATGGGCTGGGTCCTCTGACATGAATAACTAATTAAGAAAATGTCATACAGGCTTGCCTACAGCTCAGTCTTACGCAGGCATTTTCTTACTTGAAGTTCCCTCCTGTCAATCATATTTAGTCTGTGTCAAGTTAGCACAGGTAGCTGTGTGATAATGGGTTTAGAACCATCCTTTGTAATTAAGTGGGCTCAGAAGTTTGTATAAAATGAAAGATACTGATTATTCCGTTCAGGGTTTCTGTCAAAAACTCATAGTTCAGAGGTGAAGGGTAGAATTCCATGACCCATTCCGGCTTCATTGACTGAATGAGGGAAGCACTGGTTTTGGGGAGGCCCAGTGCTGGTAACTATGGTTGTTAATGAATAATTATAATGGTTATATGGTCTCCCATTTGCAGTCCTTCTCTTATCTTCCTGCTGTAATATTCATGTCTCTCCTCTTTTCTACAATGTTTCCCCAGTCATAGAGGGGATGATATAATAATGTCCTGTTTAGAGCTGGACAGTTGTTGCTCATTCTGTGCATCTTGGACAGCTCAGTCTCCTCAATCTTTATAGTACAGAGAATTAACACTGAGGTTCTAGTATCAAATGGAAACACCTAGAGAGAAAGAGACAGGAACTGGGGCAGAAATTTGCAAGACGAAAATTACTGGAAAATTGGTAAAATATCAATGAACACAAAACTGTTCACTGTTTCTCTATTCATTTCATCTTGTTATCTTAGGTATTCCTTGGACACAGTAGCTAGTAATTATGTACTTAAGGTCAGCAAGCCAGAAAGTTATTGCTGAAAAGTCGGAACTTTGCATTGCAAGCCCCAAATAAATTCATCTTCTTGTCATATGATACCAGAAGGGCAAAGTTCTAGCAGTGTCTGGGTATGTTACTAGCTTAAGCCTGACATTATGCCATTCAATGAACAATTTTTCTCCTGCATCATAATCATCTCAAAGAACAAAATAAGAGCCAATTCCCATCAGAGGTCTAATGCAACTTACTCTGCATGGAAAGAAAATTCTTGGTGGCAAGAATATCCTTGGGTGGAAACACTTATATGTAAACCAAGAGCAGAAATAGCCCTTGCATAGAGTGATGCTATTTTCAAGTGTCCCTTTCTAATATTCAACATATGAGGAAAAAAGATCTCACACAAGCACTTCCACTCACAGGTTCCTCTTTAACCAAGAACCTTACAAATGACTGAGACTTGAAGATCTGTTGTTGTTTATGGGACCTTGTGAGGTAAGTTTCTGCACTTCATTTTATTATATTTTTATAGCTCACATTGTACATACTGCATAAGCCCAATGAATACTTTACTAAAATTTTGTTGCCATGGTCTATAAACTGCATGATCTTTCTCCATGTCAACTTTCACTCATAGTACTATAGATATTTTTTTTTATGATTAGGAAAGACAGCCACCATATAAAGACTGAGAATGGACCTTTTTGGAAGATGTAAAGCATTAGAAAGCAACAGTTTCAGGCATCTTCATATTGTCTCAGTTTCCTGTGGTGCTGACCTTGGTAAAGACCAAAAATGAACCTCTTCAGAATGTCTGAAATTTAACAATATGGATATAGACTTCTGTACATTGCCTCACATTCTTGTGCTGCTAGATTTAGTATTTTTTTGATTTATTTTCCCCATAAAGTTTGGTAACATTTCTACTGTTAGTAGAGTATCTTTTGAAAATAGCAATTGCAATAATCAAAAGACTGCATTGGGGCAGGAGTTGATTATCATGTTCTTGAACTCAAATATCGGTCCTGTCTTGATGCTTAGGAAAAGCTAAAAATAAATTAGAAGACACAGGCAAAAGTAAAGAATATGTAGATAAAGAGAGGCAAGAAAGCACATATCCAATCTGAGTTAACATTATCAGAACACACAGAGGAGCTTCAAAGCATATTTCCTAGAGTAATATCTCTATTATAACAGCTTTTCTTCCTTATGGCAAATTACACTAATTAATGGCTATAGTACTGGCTTTAACTTATCATATACTATGTAATTTGTGCATATTCTTTAAATTAAAGTATAAGATTTATTTTAGAAGTCTTTATATTTACATAACTTCTAATAAAAACAAATGCCATAAAACAATTTTGTTCTTTAAACTTGTTACAGATTTGGGTAAAGAAAGTACTGCTTACTTTGTTACATATATAATAGTTTTAAGAAGAAAGGACCAAATGAAACAAAAGAAAGAAAGGTGTAAGACCATATAGCAAATATTTTAAGACAAGCTTTTTTTATCCCACAATTTTACTTTAGAGATTACATCAGTATAGAAATCACATAAGTACTTATTATTGTAAAATTATACTAGCAAATAATTATGCAATTTTATTAAATTATTATTATTTGAATGTCACCTACATGTATGAGAAGTAGAGTGATTGACTATGTTTGTTGTTATTGTTGTCTTTACTTTCATGTTGTTAAGATCTGAGACCATTAAACTATGCTCCCACCAGGTTCATTTAACTTCTGGGTTGATGCTGTGATTTGCCAAAAAAAAAATACACTGCCCTGCTACTGAAAGAAAGTAAGAGAACCAAAGTGAGGCTGAATGGGGAATGTAAGGAACATGTAATTCCTTGGTGTCAGCTTCAATGAACAGTTGATGTCTGGGCACTTATATCCTGCGTATCCTGCTGGGGTTTGTATCACTGGGAAATCCAGGAGAAACTTCATAGTTGTGATCAGATATTATTCTGTCTCTTTTGATATTCCTCTGTAATAAATGTCTTTAGTTTCTGATTTTGCTAAGTCTTTTGTCATATCTTACGTGTTACATGTCATGTTTAATATGAAACACAGGATTTAACTAATGGATCAGCCATTAAAAAATATCTATTTATAGTGTTCAAAAATGTTTGAGAATGGCTGGAGACAGGGTTCAACATTTATGAGTATTTCCTGCTCTTGCTGATTATCAGGGTTCAGTTTGCTGGAGATTTAGCTCAGTGGTAGAGAGTTTGCTTACAAATCACAAGGTTCTGGGTTCAGTCCTCAGCTTGAAAAAATATTGCTATTATTACTACTAGTTATATACTTCTTGCACGACTCCTAATTTAACTTATAATAAAAACCCAGAGCCAGATTTGGAGTAGATACTAGAAGATCTGAAAAACAGAGGAACAAGCCAAAGTCACTTCTCACCTCTTTGAATATTCAGGCTGAAAGGGGTGGATCCTGTATCCATGAATCCTCAGACTGAATAGGTGAATCAAGGGAGCACAAGGCAGGTTTAAATGAAAGAGGACCAAACTCCTGCCTCTTCCCACCTTATATTTCTTTCCCTGCCCAGCCATATCACTTTCTTTCTCAAAGTTCCTAGTGCTGGGATTAAAAGCATGTGTACTTTCCAAGTAGTAGGAATAGAGTCATGGGATCCCAAGTGCTGGGATTAAAGGTGTGTGCCTCCACTGCCTGGCTCTGATTTTCTTTTGAATTAGATGAATCTTGTGCAGTTCAGGCTAACTTTGAACTCACAGAGATCCAAATGGATCTCTGCCTGCCAAGTGCTAAGATTAATGCGTATGTCACCACTGCTTGGCCTATATAGCTAACTCTGTGAATGGTTCTATCCTCTGATCTTCAGGCAATCTTTATTTGATACAGAATATATCGCCACAGGTACTAATTCTTAGAGTCCCTAAATTATTCATTCATTATATTTATTATAAGAAAACCTGCAACAAATATTTGGGAGAGAAAGAAAGAATGCTAAAGAAGAAAATAGTTGAGCTGAGCATCATTCTTTAAAGAGGTTAGGGACTTAACAATCATTGTATAATAAAGCAATCTACAATGTGTAATGTGGAAGACCAGGAAACAGAGTTACATGAAATTAAGCCATGGAGATGATTGTGTGTCACATATCATATTGAAGATCTTCAGAATGCACCATTTGATTTGCTTTAGGAAGCATGATGGTTACATAATAGGACACTCATTAATCTAGATTTCAGAATGGGACATGGAAGGGAAAGGACTAAGACAGAAAGGACCTTGGGGTCAACCCTAACCCTAACCCTAATAACACGTAGTATTGGGTTTTTGTTATTTAAAATTTTAAAGCATAGCATGTCCAAGCTGCAAACCACAACCCCTGAACAGCTTTGGATCTGAAACACCTGGGAGTGGCACCTTGGATCCCACTCCTTCTAGAGGAACACCTGACTCAGTCTTGGTGTTGGGGTGAGGAAACTGGATCTTCCAGGAGTGGATGCTGAACTGAGCAATATTGGGACCTTGGGACCTCCTGCACATGCTGGGGAGGAGATGGGGAGATATGGAGAAGAGAGAGTGACTGGAGGGGGTGGGAGGGGGAAGAGACCTTGGATAAGGATATACACGGATAGAAAATGTGGCTTTATTCATAATAAAAAAAAAGAAAGAGAAAAAAAAAAGAAAAAAGAACCTAGAAACAACCTAGTTGCCCCTCAACTGAGGAATGGTACATCTACACAATGGAGTACTACTGTGGTACCTCTACACAATGGAGTACTACTCAGTAGTAAAAAACAATGATATTCTATAATTTGCAGACAAATGGATGGATATGGAGAATATCCTCATGACCGCGGTTTCACAATCCCAGAAAGATAAGCAGGAGATGTGTTCACTCATTAGTGGACTTTAAAAAACGAGCAAAGCATGTCCAAGCTGCAAACCACAAACACTGAACAGCTTGGGATCTGAAGCACTTTGAACTGGCACTTTGGAGCCCATTCCCTCCAGAGGAACACTTGAGCTAGTCTTGATGTGGGGATGAGGAAAGTGGATTTGCCTGGAGTGGATCCTGAACTAAGCCACCTTGGGGCCTTGGGACCTCCTGTCCTTTCTGGGGAGGAGATAAGGAGATGAGGAAAAGAGTGACTTGTAGGGGCGGGAGGGAAAGGGCATTTGAACAAGGGGAAACACTGATAAAAAAAATGAGACTTTATTAATAATAAAAAAAACGAGAAAAGAAAAAAAAAGAACATAGCCCACAGCGAGGAAAAACAAAAGGGGATGGGGAATGAGAAAAATATTAAAATAACATTAATGCATTTACTTTCACATTTTTCTTACTCCTTGAAAGTACTATATATTTAGTGAACATGCCCTCTGTGAAGTATTTGTTTAATTTTTCATTAAGTGACCTTTTTTGAAAATGTACATTTTGGATAAGATTTGGCTTGAACCTTAAGAAACAACAATAAAACAAAAAGAAAAGATTAAAAAAAAATGAAAGTCCTTACCCTTGTTCAGTGATCTTGTAAACTCATCAAAATATTCCATGCTTTATAAATGGAATTATAAATTACTATGCCTACATAACAGTTATATGTAAGTGAACCAAAGAGAAACTGTGGCTAACCAAGGCATGGTTTTTCTGGTATTTTCAGAGTGGTAAATGAATTCCATTCTGAAAGTAGCTTCCACTGACCACAAAGGTTGCTGGAATGCATATATAGTTCAAGAAAAAGAGCCCTATTTCCAGGATGGATGTGCAACATACAAATAGAGACAGGCACACTAACAATTGCTCAACCCCGATGGATGTTCACAACCAGGGAAAGAAATTCAGGGAACAGAAAAAGGAAAGAAATACCAGAGCCCAATTGACTGGTCTAAAAGGTACTCCATGGTAGTCTAACCAGCCTATAACATCTAAAGGCTGTTCTCATGCCCTTTCATTTCTGCTTTGCTCACACTCTGAAATTCTTCATAGGAGCCTGGGAGCCTGCAAGCCAGACCTGGTTAAATCATTTGTTCCTCCATACCATGTCCTCCCATGGGGAGGGAGAACCTTCTAAAGTTATAATCCCAGTAAGACACAGGCACATCCAGATAACATGACCCTGCCCACTGGACTATGAGTTTTCTTATTCCAGAAAGCAAAGGTTAAGAACTCCATTTTGACAACAAAAAAATGTGAAAATGCAAATAAAATAAAATAAAATAAAATAAATTACTGTGCCTTTGAATAAGAGACCAAGAAAAAGTTAGTGGCAATAATTACCTGTTCAGAATTAAAATGCTTATGGATAAAAGGTGTTCTGTTACTTACTAATTATGAGTAATTTGTGGTAGAACATGGGCTTTGAGTCAGATAGAGCTGAGTTCCAATACTAACACAAGTTGTAACTATCTGTGTCTGTGTGTTATGAAGCAGACCTCTGTCTATAAAATTGAAATCATTCAGAGGGAAATAGAAAGAATAAAAACAAAATGTACTCTTACAACTTGGTGTGTGCTAGTTGTGTGTCTTGAGAAGTCTTTCACAGCCCATGGAATGCATTACAATTTTCATTTGTGTCTTTTGATAGAATATAGCTTATTGTTAGCTATCTTTACACATCAATGTTTAGCCCAGGCTAGCCTTCAGCTCTTTATACTCTTGCCTTAGACTAATATGTTTTGGATTACAAACATGCTGTGCATTTCTCCTTCAAAACAGGATTTCTTGATGTGGCATTTTGAAAAACTCTCCTGGACCTAAAGACATAAAGGTATTTCTCTAGAGTAGCTTCTACTGGGTTTAAGTTTTTAATCTCTTTTTTGGACAAACCAATGTTAATCTTCATAAACCATTGTTTTTATTTAATTAATTTTGTGGTAGTGGGTATGAAATATAGAGCTTCATGAGGTCCTATATCACTGAGCTACATCATGATTTAAAATAATTGTTTATAATATAACAAAAAGCAGTAAATATCTAATTTCTCCAAATGTTAAAAGAAGCAACAAACACATTACACATTATCAGTAAATAGGAATAGATTTTTACCCAAGTGGAATCACAACATTGATGTTGCTTCAGCACTAAATAAAAGAGATGTTAGCATAGAAATTAAATGTGTCATATCAGCTCCTTTTAATATATGGATGCTCTTGGCATTATGGAATTAAGTGAACATTTATGACTCAGAATAAGAAAAAGAGCACATTAAAGTGAAATAAACTAATTCAGTTTGAAAATGAGTTAGGAGAATAATTTAGGGGCAAATACAGTAAAATAATTATCTTCATATAAGAAAGTATAGCCACCAGAATTCAATTTTTCTTTGACATCCTATGTTTCTCTGGCTTTCTAAATGACACAGTTTTCTCTTATTTAAAAATATGCCTGCACTGAGCAATTAAAAAATATCAGACCCCATCATTTTCACCATTTTCAATCATATTTTTAAAATTTATTAACCTTGTTAGAAATCTTTAATTGTCTTTTCAATTATACTTACTTTCAGTGGTGTGCTTTTGAAGGAGAATAGTCAATAAATGCCATTTTTTTAATCTCCAAAAGGATTTTATCTGAACTATAGCTCACAAATGGATATTAGAATCTCATTTATTTTAATAGCACCAGGACTTTCTTCCTTTTATACAGTGAATTATTAAAGACAAATATAAATGTATGTTAATTTAGTTGGACTTTGATGACAGTATAATTAAAATTTTCTTTTTAGTATTATCAATTATATTTTCTATTATATAATATCAAGATTCTTATAATCAGAATAGAATGATTATCAAAACTAATACCTGCAGAGTACTAATTGGTTTATTTCAGTTGTCTTATAAATTTTAGAGCCCACTGAAGATTGTGGTTCTTATCCCACTTCTTTCCACTGAATGCAGATGGAAGAGTAAGAAGTAAGCCCTCCATGTGAAACTTCTCAATGTCAATGTAAGATCTCTATTGCTTATCTTAAATACATTATTAATATGGTAGTGTTATCAAAGCTATTGTGAACACAGCACTGGGCTGGGAAGATGGCTCAGTTGGAATAGTAATTTCCACACAAGCATGCCAAGCTGAGTTCAGATCCCTAGACCAATGTAAAAAGACAGACATGATAGTTTACAGGTCTCTCAGGGAGTACGACAGGCAGAGAACCTACAGATTGCTAGCCAGCCTGTCCACGTTGGTGAACTCTAGATTCAATGAGATACTCTGTTTCAAAAAAAAAAAAAAATTGGGAGAGCAATTGGGAAAGACTCTTACTGTTAACCTTTGTCCTTCAAAGGTATGTGTACACAAACAGAAACATAGATATGCATACATTACTCAAGTACACACACACATGCATCACACACAACACAAATACACATGATTCAGGCCAGTTGTTTTCTGTGTCATTCAGGTGAACATTCTTGACAAATAGTTTAGGGTCAGAAAACTATCAATGGCTTAATGCAATGTTAATGTCAAATAAACTTATTATTGTTTTGTTTTTCCATGAGAAACATATAGATAAATTTACCTGAGACATTAGTCTGTTCATCTAACAAAATAGTTCATTATCAATAGTCTATTTCATTAGAATCCCAGCATCAACCCTGAGCTCACACAATCCTTATCATTTTTTTCAATGAAGGATCTGCATTCAATCTTTTCAGTTCAGATAAAAAATCTTTGACATGTCCCACTGAAACATAGTCCAGGTTTTGTCAGTGCAATGATGCCCCACATTAAAACTTCCAATAGATGTAACTATATGTACTAACAGCCTTGAAAAAAATCATCAATAAGTAGCTATGTATATTTAATATTGTATAATTAATAAAAATAGTCTGAAATATCAGAGGACAGAACCACACATAGCCAAGTCATAAAGGTCAAGGAGTAGTGACCTATGCCTTTAATCTCATCATTCAGGAAGCAGAGATCCTCTGGTTCTCTGTGAGTTCCAGGCTGAACAGAGACAGGCAGGGGTGGCACATATCTTAAATCCTAGATCTAGGAAAGTTGAACCAAGAAGTAATGTAACTGGGCAGAGACAGAGAGAGAGAGGAGGGATGTGTTCAGCTTCCCCTGACACTTCCTTTCTCAGCTGAGGACAGAAAGGTTGGAGTCAGAGGATTTGGGGAGACTGACCTGAGGAGTTGGCTGCATGAGAAGTGGTCATGGTTTGTTTCTCTATCTCTCTGATATTTCAGCTTTCCCCAATATCTGGCTACTAGTTTCTAATTATAACACCAAAAAGAATCGGTGCAATAAATAGCTAGTACTATTGTGTTCTACTCAAAAAGACCCTACTCTAATATATCTTCTACTTGTTGACTTGGAGATGTTCCCATCATCTATTAAACCCTTGGGGTGAATCTGCAGCTGCAATGGCAAGTACTGATTCTGAACCTGAACTTTGATGAGCTTCTGCCAAGATTCCAAATGCAAATTTTACTTTGTTACTAGAGAAGAGAAATAGTCCAGAACAATGTGATCTGTTCAGATTTAAAAGCTGGAATACTTGATGAAAATCTGTTGTAAATTGATGACTGTGGTCAGGTTGTACTCTACACCCAGTGACTTCATATTACAGAATATACTAGCTTTCAGGGAATGCCATGCCCTGAGTTACTCCATATTATAGAACAGTAGTTTGCCCCATTTTGAATACAAATACATATACAGAATAATTCTGTGTCTTCACAGACACAGGTGAACAAATAGGTAAACAAATACAAACTGTGGGAGGTGGACTGTTAAATATTTACTTATAAAATTAAATATTACCACCTATGAACTTAACAAATTAAACTAGGATCATATGGACACATGGATGTATCAAAAACATGGTAGAAAAAAATAACAAAACAAAACAGTAAGCTTAAATTCATCTTGGAATATAAAAGGGTGATCCTAAGGAATACAGGCATAGTAGCTACTTTATCGGATTATCTAGTCATTCTTCATGACTTTCATCTAGAAAAATGCCACATAAATACTGCTACTTGTGTTCTGACACTCAAATACAAGGGTAGTTTTATTGTTGTGTTCCTTTAGCAGAATAATAGTGTTAGGTCATACATTCCTTCCAGATTTAGGGATCATAAATAAAAGATTCTTCCATGGTTTGACTTTCCACATCACTTGAGATAGTGTTTTAAAACTCAAAATGCACATTCTACTCTTTCTTGCTCAATATTTATCAAGAGAGCAAATGTCCAATTAGTTTCTACCAGAGAAATCAACAACTAACTTGGGCAGTTTCACTAAAGACTCACACACAGGCATCCCTTTGCATTCACAATTCTTAAAATAGTATTGGAAGGAATTTGCATCTCCTCATAATTCTGTTCTTATCCATGTAAGGTCAATCACTTGCTCTTCTAAGCATTACATATGATTTGAAATTAGCTTGTGAACCTTCAAGTCAGAAAGCACATAAAACTTACAAGAAAAATGTAACACTATAAAAAGAAAATGCACTATTTATGATATGGTTTAGCTAAAGGAATATGTTTATTGTTCTGAGATAATGCTAAGCATTTATTTTTCCTAGAATAATGCAAACTGAGAGACCAGTTCCAACTCTGTTCCAGGTCACTGAAAAGAATGCCTCGGAGTAGCAAAGGGAAAAGGTTTAGGTAAAAAGAAAAGGCAAACTCATGTGTTCTTAAGGTAACTTTATTACTACAACTTCTTTTCTCTTTTTTTCACAGAAAACTTTATCCATTATATGAGCTGATATTGAAGGCAGTTTTACATTTCTTAAGTAAACAATAGAGATACAATTATGCTATAAAAACCATAAAGAATAAAGACTATCACAAGTGTTTTTTTTCCCTCAGACATACAAAAGCCATGATAACTGTAGCCAGGAAAAAGCTTCAGTGTCAACCAGGTTTCTTTTTTTTTGACATATTTATTTATTTTATTTATTTATTGATTGATTTATCTATCTACCTATCTAAATATTTATTTATTATTATGAACAAAGAAGTCACACTTTCTATCCTTGTATATCCTTATTCAAGGTCCCTCCCCCCTCCCACCACATCAGGTCATTCTCTCTTCTCCACAACTCCCCATAGTCTATGAAGCAGGCAGAAACATTTGTGGCAGGGCAAGAGATAGTAACCTAGGAATTGACCTAATATTTAAGATGTATACTTTTACTCTAAATAGACATTTAGCTGGAGCTTGAATTTTATAACATAAATATGAGGTTAGTAATACTTTCAGAAAGTGAATTATTGAGACTCTGTGTTATGACTATAAATGTTATCTATTTGGTCTTTTTGCCAGGGAAAAACTGGCACTGAAGCTGTTACATGCCTGACCTTGCTAAACTCCTGGGAACTTGTCCTTGAGCGCTTCATCTCCAGGGCAACTAGCTTTATTTTGAATTTGCTGAGATCATAGCTAAAGGCCTGGCTGTTACTTACAGGTATATTTTATTCATAAAAATCACATGGAATAAAAAACAGCCCTCCTGACAAGTCACTGATAATAGTGTCCAAAAAGTGTAAAACACATCACCCAGGGTCTCTGGAAAGAATCTTATAGCTAGCTATTTTTCTAGGGAGGTGCAAGGTGGTGGCACAAGAGAACCTTATAGACAGAAAACAACCAGTACCCACAGCAAGTCATCCCTCTGGCTTTGCCTAGTGGGGCCAGTCAAGGGATATCCCCACAAACTGCATAATTAGGCCATATCATGAATGTTGTTTAATGGGACTTTTCCACAGATTTTCTTTAGTGGGGTTTCTCAACGAAGAGCCATTCATGTGGTAGGTTCACCTGTAAAATACTGGCTGTCCTCTACTGTATATTCTTTAGTGGCCTTTGGCACTAGGATGTTCAAAAGAGATTATTATAAAATGTTCTTATTTGGGGGAGACTTCATAGATTATTACATGCAATGGATTTTTCAACAGTTGTAAAAGACAGAACCTTGCCCATCAATTCCAGTTCTGCTTCCGGGACTGGGTGCTGTCTGCAGAGTCCCAGCACACTCTGTGGCAGGGGCAGATAGAGTCTGCCTCTCACCATACCCACAGCTGCTGCTGAGGGAATTTGCACAGCTACCCACCTCCACCTCCAACTGAGCGAACAGAGAACAACTGGGGTCCCTGAAGGACAGACTCAGACCCCACCCAGAGAGGTGACAGGAGGCACACAAGCCCGAGTGCCACAACTGACCAGGATCCATCTAATCATGAACCACTGAAGCCATGGGCAAACGTCAGTGCAAAAAATTACATAATACAAAGAACAACATGGTAACTCCAGAAGAGAGTGGCGATCTTACAAATACAAGACCTGAACTGAGCAATGAAGAGGAAACAGAAGGAGCAACACCAAAAATTCCTTTTGGATGATCATCGAAGCTCTCAAAGAAGATATGAAAAATAGCCTTAAAGAAATAGAAGAAAATACAAACAAAAAATTGGAAGAGATGAACAAATCTATGAAAGAAACATGCCAGGAACTAAAAGCTGAAATAAAAGCTGAAATAGAAGCAATGAAAAAGGCACAAAATGAGGCAAAGATGTAAATAGAAAAGCTGAAAAAAAAAGCTGGAACAACAGATACAAGCATAACAAACAGAGTTCAAGAGATGGAAGATAGAATCTCTGAAGTGGAAGACTCAGTAGCTCAAATAGATATATCAGTCAAAGAAAGTAGTAAAACTAAAAAAGCCATAACTCAAAATGTTCAGGAAATCGGGGACACCATGAAAAGACCTAATTTGAGAATAATAGGAATAGAAGAAGGAGAAGAATACCAGCTCAAAGGCACAGATAATATTTTCAATAAAATCATAGAAGAAAACTTCCCTAACCTGAAGAAGGAAATGCCTATAAAGATACAAGAAGCTTACAGAACACCAAATAGATATGGTCCCAAAAAAAAATCAGCGCGCCACATTCGCCACATTATAATCAAGCCACAAAACATACAGAACAAAGAAAAAATTTTAAGAGCTGCAAAAGAAAAGGGCCAACTCACATATAAAGGCAGACCCATCAGAATAACGCCTGACTATTCAATGGAAACAATGGAAGCTAGAAGGGCTTGGTCAGAAGTTATACAGACTAAAACAGCATGGGTGCCAAACTAGAATACTATACCCTGAAAAATTATCAATCACCATAGATGGAGTAAACAAGGTATTTCAGGACAAAGTCAGACTGAAAGAATATCTATCTACCAATCCAGCACTACAGAGAGTATTAGAGGGAAAACTCCAATCTAAGGACCACAGATACACCCACAAAATCACAAACAATCAATAATTCCACAGAAGAATACCCTAGAGAAAGGAAATACAAACAAGTTACAACCAAAAATGACAGGAAATATGAATCAATGGTCACTAGTTTCCCTTAATATCAATGGTCTCACTCTCCTATAAAACGTCACACACTAACAAGATGGATACAACAACAGAAGCCATCTTTCTGTTGCCTACAAGAAACACACCTTAACCGCAAAGACAGACACAGGCTTAGAATAAAGGGTTGGGAAAAGATTTTCCAGTCAAATGGTCCTAAGAAACAAGCAGGGGTTGCAATCCTAATATCTAACAAAGTAGACTTTAAGCTAAAAGCAGTTAAAAGGGACCAAGATGGTCACTACTTATTCATCACAGGAAAACTTGGTCAAGAGGAAATTTCAATCTTAAATATTTATGCTCCTAATTTAGGGGCACCTACATATGTAAAAGAAACACTGCTAAAGCTCGAATCCCTCATCAATCCTTATACCATTATAGTGGGAGACTTCAATACCCCACTTTCAACCCTGGATAGATCAACCAGACAGAGCCTCAACAGGGAAATAAGGAGTCTAAATGAGGTTATGATGCAAATGGATTTCATAGATATCTACAGATCCTTCCACCCAAAAGCAAAGGAATATACATATTTCTCAGCTCCTCATGGAACTTTCTCCAAAATCGACCACATAATTGGTCATAAAGCAAATATTAGCAGATACAAAAAAATGGAAATAATCCCTTGTAACATATCGGACCACCAGGGCCTAAAGTTAGAATTCAACAACATCAAAACCCAAAGAAAGCCTACAAACTCATGGAAACTAAACATCAATCAGCTAAACCATATTTGGGTCAAGGAAGAAATTAAGAAAGAAATCAAAGTCTTCCTAGAATTCAATGAAAATGAATCTACAACGTATCCAAACTTGTGGGACACAATGAAAGCAGTCTTAAGAGGAAAATTCATAGCGCTAGATGCCTATATGAAAAACCCAGAGAAATCCCACACTAGAGACCTAACAGCGCAGCTGAAAGCCTTAGAACAATTAGAAGCAAACTTACCTAGAAGGAGTAGATGGCAGGAAATAATCAAACTTAGAGCTGAAATCAATAAAATTGAAACAAAAAGAACAATACAAAGAATCAACGAATCTAAGAGTTGGTTCTTTGAGAAAGTTAACAAGATAGATAAGCCCTTAGCCAAACTAATAAAAAAACAGAGAGAGAGTGTTCAAATCAACAAAATCAGAAACTAAAAGGGGGACATAACAACAGACCCCCAGGAAATACAGAGAATTGTCAGATCATATTTTGAAAATCTGTATTCCACAAAAATGGAAAACATAGAAGAAATGGATAGCTTTCTGGACAGGTACCATCTACCAAAATTAAATGAAGATTAGATTACTTATCTAAACAGGCCTATAACCCTTAAGGGAATTGAAGCTGTCATTAAAAACCTCCCCAAAAATAAAAGCCCTAGTCCAGATGGTTTCAGTGCCGAATTCTACCAGACATTCAAAGAAGAATTACTACCGTTACTCTTCAAAATATTTCACACAGTAGAAACTGAAGGAATATTGCCAAATTCCTTTTATGAGGCCACAATCACCCTAATACCAAAGCCACTCAAAGACACAACAAAGAGGGAGAATTACAGACCAATTTCCCTCATGGATATTGATGCGAAAAATCTCAACAAATTTTGGCAAACCATATACAACAATGTATAAAAGACATCATCCACCATGACCAAGTAGGCTTCATCCCAGAAATGCAGGGCTGGTTTAACATACGAAAAACTGTAAATGTTATCCATCATGTAAACAAACTAAAGGAACAAAACCACATGATCATATCCTTAGATGCAGAAAAAGCCTTTGACAAAATCCAACACTCCTTTATGATTAAAGCCCTGGAGAGGTCAGGAATACAGGGAGAATACCTAAATATAATAAAGGCAATTTACAAGAAGCCAACAGCCAGTATCAAACTTAATGGAGAAAAACTCAAAGCAATCCCACTAAAGTCAGGAACTAGACAAGGATGTCCTCTCTCCCCTTATCTATTCATATAGTTCTTGAAGTTTTAGCTAAAGCAATAAGGGAATGAAAAGAGATTAAGGGGATACAAATTGGAAAAGAAGAAGTGAAGCTATTTCTATTTGCAGATGATATGATTGTATACATAAGTGACCCACAAAATTCTTCCAAGGAACTGCTACAGCTGATAAACACCTTCAGCAATGTAGCAGGATACAAGATTAACTCAAAGAAATCAGTAGCCCTTTTATACACTAAAGATAGAAGATCTGAAAAAGAAATAAGGGAAACATTACCCTTCATAATAGCTGCAAATAGTATTAAATACTTTGGAGTAACTATAACCAAAGAAGTAACAGACCTATTTGACAAAAATTTTAAATCACTGAAGAAAGAAATTCAAGAGGATATCAGAAAATGGAAAGCTCTCCCATGTTCCTGGATTGGTAGGATCAACATAGTAAAAATGGCAATTCTACCAAAGGCAATCTACAGATTCAG
>PVIH01001323.1:226284-244131 GCA_004025045.1 Sigmodon hispidus
CGCTCTTCCGATCTGCCAAATCCAGTTCTTTCCCCCCTCCCTCAAGAGTGAGTCAGGTGTTCCTATAGTTGGACTGGGGTTTGAAGGGTCAGTCCAGGGTGTTTCTGATTCCAAGCTGTTCAGTGGTTGTGGTTTGCTGATTGGGCATGTTTGACTTTTTTTCTTGTTTGTTTGTTTAGAGACCACTAGTGAGTGAGTACATCCCCTGCTTATCTCTCTGAGTTTGTGAGACTTCACTCAGGAGGATATTCTCCAAATCCATCCATTTGCCTGTGAATTTTAGGATATCATTTTTTTCTTATTGCTGCGTAGTATTCCATTGTGTAGATGTACCACAGTTTGGCACATTCACACTCCAAAGGTATTAGCTCAACTATGTTCATAGCAGCATTATTTGTAATAGCAAATGTGGTTTTATTTGCCAAGGCCACTTGAAAATTCTTAGCTTCTAAGATGGCCAGTTGAAATGATCCAGCCTCAAGACCCCATGAGATCAACAACGTCCTTTGACAGCAGGAAGTAGTAAAAGAAAGAAAGCTATGTCCAATTTTCCAAAAATATTACTTATTACTGTTCATCTTTATTACAAATTGTTAATGGTCATAGTCAATCTCTTTCAAAAAAAAGGGAGGGTAGGATATGATATAGAAAAGATTAGAAAAGATAAGTGGATTTTGATTTATTGATATAAACTTAAGGTCAATTTTGTTATGCTATATGTATTTTTCTACTCTTGATTAAGATATGATGCTGATGTAACTCATTTAAAATTGTAATGTATAACTGAGAAATGCAGATCAATAGTCATCTGTGATAACCAAACTTATAGTCATGTTAGCTAGGCTTTTGTAGGTATACAAAGATATATTTCAATTAGATAGGTAGTCTTCAAACACTTCAAAGACATGCAGAATATGACATTTAAAATATTTTAAGAACTTAGACTTTTCTGGACAGTGAGACAGGTTTGCTCCTGGAAGCAATAATGTATTTCAGGAAAATGATGGGCACTGAAAAAACTTCATGTGGAAAATACTTTGTGGCAACAGTTAGCCACTGGACAAGAAACTATTCTGGTATTGACTGCTTGATAGTATGTTATATAAACTGGACATGCAGGTTCCATAGGAAAGTGACCTCTGAACATTGGCAGAACAAGCCAAGATGGGTCCTTCAGGTTCCTGCTTTGCAGAAAAAATTGCCAGGAATCCTTCTGGACACAAGGAGAAATGACTGATGGACTGTGACAGATTTCCTGCATCACTGAAAGGTATGCCAGAGACTTTAGGCCATAAAAGCTGAAGATGGTGCCCCAACATTACAAAGGAACTTTGGGTGACTGTCCAGGCAGACAGATATCATCTCTGTCATTTTCTAGACTTTGGAAGTTGCTTGCACTTCCTGTTTATTTGGATAATATTATATCCTTCTGTGGTCTTTGATGTGGTTGAAGGTTTAATAATTATAGGTATAGTTCTTTTTAGTTTAAAAGGTATATTAGATATGAAACTTTAGACTTACAATGATAAGGTAGATAATGGAATATTCTCTTTAATTTTGTGAATACAAATAGACTGGATATTGTGATTGTAATTCCAGCTTGAGAGCTGTTCTGTTGTAATTTTGCTATAAGGAAATTGAAACTTTCCTTTTTCATTAGACAGAAAAGAGGAAATGTGGTGGAAATGTTCTCTGTATGATGTAAATAAAGTAACTGGTTTGGCCTATGTACAGCACCATAGAAGTGGGTGGAGAATCAGAGGACAGGCAGGTAGGAGAAGTCGTTAGTCAGTCTCCATCTGGCCCCCGAAGAAGAAAGACATGTAAGAGATACAGGTAGGCCATGGGCTAGGCCACATGGTAGGTAGATTAGTAGAAATGGGTTGATTAAGATGAAAGAGCTAGCTGGTAATGTGCATGAGACATGGGCCAAACAATATTAAGTTAAAAAAAAAGAAGTGTGATATCCTGTAGAGACAATGATTTACAACCAAATGTTCACTAGTCTTGTTGTGAAAACCTGTAAAGAATTGTCCTTTTGATAAATGGTGGAAGAAAAATCTTATTTCTACATGCAAATGAATAAAATGAATAAAAATCAGTAGAAAATGAATGAGACCTAAATATAATTACATAGACTATAATTATTTCAAAGACATCAGACAGTGACTGACCCTGAACTTGGGTCATAGAGACATTTGTTGGATATTACCCCAAAATCTAAGATAAAAAGTAAAAAAAAAACTAAATAAAACTATCTGAAATTAAAAAGTATTTTGTATAGCAAAGATAAGAAATGATACAATGGAATGACTGTCTACACATTTGCAAACCACATATCTGAAAAAAGGCCCTTCCTCATAATTTATGAGGAAATGATACAACAGAATAATTAAACTATAAACCAAAATTTATAAATAGGGAAAAAATCATAAAATGACATTTCTCTAAAGTAGAAATAAAAGTAGGCCAGAAAAACACAGTTTTTTATTCCAGTTGTAATGTCTATTGAAAAAGAGTACATTAGTGTGATCCAATTTGCTGCCTCTCTACAAGTTCCCTGTGGTACTGTAGCTGGACCTTGGATACCATGAGCTTTTATGGGCTGACTCATTAGGTGGTCCTGCTGTAGAAATGACATCCTTTAGATATCTATTAGGATTTCCCATCAGTGAGCATGATGTCTATTCATAAAAAATACTTTTTGAAATGATGACTCTATGATTAATCTACCTCAGAAAACAAATTACTATAATCATTATCTCCCCAAATTCTACAGTATGATTAATATTTTTAATCTATTATTTTAGATAGGGATTTGTGACCCCCAAGTGTTCCCAAAGGTACTTTGGATACAAAGTTATTACTTCATGAACACTGTGTTGTAGTGTGCACAATATTAAAATCTGTTCATATAGATGGATATTTAAATTACCTCCACTCAGTAACAAAGGGATGCTATTAGGAATACTTTCATGAATATCACTGTGTGAGTTGATGAAGGTTAATACTAGAGGTAGATATTTACATCAAATATAAGCAGCTATAAATTTTAACAGTCAAAGGATGTGCTTATTTATTCTTGAGAATGTTTGTGAACATACATTGTATATTTGTATATGTTTAAATGAGAATAACTTTTTTGCTTCTTGGTCACATTTCTGTGAAAATAAAATGAAAAATTACTCTAGCAGGGCTGGAGAGATGGCTCAGCGGTTAAGAGCACCGTCTGCTTTTCCAGAGGACCCGGGTTCAATTCCCAGCACCCACATGGCAGCTAACAACTGTCTGTAGTTTCAGTTCCAGGCAAACACCAAGGCAAATAAATAAATAAATAAAAGTGTTAAAAAAAAAGAAAAAGTACTCTAGCATTGTAAAAAATAACATACTTACATACTTCCCCAAATTCCTACGTGTTAGAAGAGTTGTAAAATTGCCCTGAATTCTTTATTATATTGTTGTTGTAATAAAAAATATTTTATGCTGTATATTTTGAGTATTTTCCTCAACCCAAATTTTCCAGATTCTATCTACCTTCTTATTCACCTAACTTTATAATCTCTCTCTTTCTAAAAATAAATCAAAACAAGAAAGAAAAGGATAAACATGACACATGCCAAAACAAATCCACAAAAACTGAAAAATAAAATAAATAAGCAGAAGAGCACTAAAACAGAATATTCCAAACAAAGCAAAAAGGAAACATAAAGCCTACAACAACACCCATGAGCTAATTTTGTGTTCGCCAGGTCCTCCTGTGCCTGGGGCTTGCCCTGAAGTGATTGATATATCCAGTGAGACTCTGTTAGTGAAAACTGATTTTCCTTTCTCCAGCAGTTACCAATTGCAAATGCTTCTGAGTTAGAGGTGGGGCTTTGCTTCCATTTTCCCTTCTCAACATTGGCATGTTGTTTGGTTTGAACTTGTGAAGCTAGTCTTGTATAAGCTGTCCCAGTGTCTGTGAACTCATATGCGCATCATGTTTTGAAGACACACACTTCACTGGAGTCATGCATCACCTCTGGCTCTTATAATCTTTCGGTTTCCTGTTTTGTATAGATCCCTTAGCTTTGGGAGGGGTGGTGTTTAATGAAGATATCTTATTTAGAACTGAGTGTTTTAAAGTCTCTGACTCTCCACACCATTATGCAATTTTGAGTCTCAGGGCTAATTACTATCTGTTACAAGAAGCAGCTTCTCAGTCATGGTTTGAGTAAGGCATTAATCTATGGTTATAGCAGTATGCCAAGTAGAATCACTTTATTGCTATGTTCCTTTCCCAAAATAACCATAGTCGATTTTTTTTTCTAGGCCCACAACCTATCTAGTCTCAGGTTCTCAGACCATATAGAAGTGTCAGGTATTCGAGCTTTAGCAGTGTTTCTTTTACATAGGTAGGTGACCTTTTATTAGGGGCATAAATATTCAGGATTGAAATCTCCTCTTGACCAATTTTCCCTGTGATGAATAAGTAAATGGATGGACTTGGAGAATATCCTCCTGAGCAAGGTATCACAAACCCAGAAAGATAAGCAGGGGATGTACTCACTCATTAGTGGGCTCTAAACAAACAAACAAACAAACAAACAAGAAAAAAGCAAAACATGCCCAAGCTGCAAACCACAACCACTGAACAGCTTGCGATCAGAAACACCTTGGACTGACTCCTTGGATCCCACTCCCGCTAGAGGAACATCTGACTCAGTCTTGAGGTTGTGGGGAGAAAACTGGATTTGCCAGTAGTGGAGACTGATCCAAGCATTATTGGGTCAGTGGGACCATTGGACCTTCTGCCGCCTGCCCATGGAGGGGATGGGGAGTTGTGGAGAAGAGAGAATGACCTGATGTGGTGGGAGGGGGAAGGGACTTTGAATAAGGATATACAAGGATAGAAAGTGTGACTTCTTTGTTCATAATAATAAAATAAATAAAAAATAAAAAATAAAGAACTCAAAAATAAAAGAAAAAGAAAAGAGTCAGACAACACATGCAATAGTAACTTTTGAGTCCTTTTTGAACAAGCAAAAAATTCATCATCTGACAGGTGCTTAAACTCACATCCAGAATCTAAATTTTTTTAGCCACTAATATAGCATTTTAAGAAATCCAATATAAAATGTGTGCTGCTTGTTATGATAGACATTGTAACCTTTCCTTTACCTCCTTGCAAAAAAAAGAATGATGAAAAGAATTATTTGTCAGAGACAAAAAAAAAAAGAAGTGTCAGGTATGGGTTCCATCTTATTGAATGGGCCTTAAGTCTAATCAAAAAGTAGTAGGTAATTCTCAAAACATTTGTGCTATGATTACACCATTATATCTTTCAGACACATCAGTGTTGTTTTTTTGTAGAGCTTGTAGCTGGGTGATAGTAATGACTGTCCTTCACCTATAGTAACATGTAGACTATCTTCCAGTACCATGAAGCGTCTTTCAGTAGGGGAGAAACTTCGAATTAAACAGCAGCTCAACTTCTCTGTGTTTGATGATACAAGTGTTATATTCGGTAACAAGAGGTAGCCATCAGGTTGTAGACAATAATTAATTGCCTGTAATGTTTTGAGAATTTCCTTTGGGCCCCATTGGCCCACAACTCAACAAGATGTGATGCATTCCTGGAGGCATTAGGGTAGTGTAAGGTGTCTAGATATAACATTGCTTTTCTATTTGGTGACTCTATTTGGATTCCTTTCATATATGTATATATTTTAGGAAGCATCTGCAGTAGTATGCTTTCATACAATGTTACAAATGCCCTTTTGATGTTGTCTCCTCACTTCTTTCTTTATTCTCCTCTACTTTCCCTCTCCCATTTATCCTCTTAATTTCATATGTGCTGCATCATTCCACAACAATATATTCTGCTTCTGATTTCTTGTGATATTCTCCTCACCAGTTCCCTAATAGTTACATACTCTCTGTTGCTATTCAGACTCTAGCATGCACATTAAAGGCTTCAAAGGTAATACACACATGGAATAAGATAAATGAAATATTTGCTTTGGGCTGGTCTGGGTTACCATTTTCAGGATGATTGTTTCTATCTCCGTACATATACAGCAAATTTTATAATTTCAGGTTTTTTAAATATATAAATAGCATTCTATTGTGTGAATTTAAAACATTTTCATCATTCATGCATTATTTAGAAGAACAACTAGACAGTTTCCAATTTCTGGCTCTTATGAATAGTGAAACAATGAGCATGGATGTTCAGGTATCTCTGTAGTAGGATGTGGAGTCCTTTGGGTATATGCTCAAGAGTGGTGCAAATAGATCTTGAGCTGGATCAATCCCCAGATTTGCAAAAAATCATCATTCTAATTTACATACTGATTGTATTAACTTACACTTCCAACAGCTATGAATAAGTGGTCCCCTTACTGTACATCCTTGCCAACATGTGCTGTCATGTTTTAATGACCTTGGTCATTCTGAATGAGATAAGATGAACCCTGAAAATAGTTTTAATTTGTATTTTGCTGATGAGTAAGGATGTTTAACAATCTTTAAGTATTTCTTAGTCATTTGTGTTTCATGTTTTGAGAATTCTTTGCTTAGTTTTATACCCCAGATTTAAATTAGATTATTTGATTTCTTGATGTTCAGCTTTTATTTCTTTATACATCTTGGAAAATGAGCCTCTATCAGATTCATAGTTGATAAAGATATTTCCTTATTCTGTAGGCTCACATTTTGCTCAAATGGTGATATGAAACTTAAGCTTTTTAGCATCATGAGATTTCATATTCATTGTTGGTTAGTGCCTATACTATTGGTGTCCTGTTCAGAAAATCTGGGCCAATGGGTCCAAGTCTATTCCAGATGTTACTCTCTATCACATTCAGAATATTTAGTCCTAATTTAGTCTATGTTCAATTTTCCACATGTAGCCATGTTGTTTGGCCAATGCCATTTATTAAGGATGCTGTTTGTTCTCTGGTGTATAATTTTGACTTTTTAAATCAAATCTCAGGTGTCAGTAGGTATGTGCAGTGATGGCTGTGTCTTCAATTTGATTCCATTGACACATTACCAGTTTGATTTTATAACAATAGCTCTGTAATACAGATTAAAAGATGGTGATGTTTCCAGTGGTCCTTTGTCACTGTTTTTTTCCTGTTTCTTCCTATAAAACTGACAATTATTTTTTTAATTTCTGTGAAGAATTGTGTTGGTTTTTGATGAGTATTTTATTTTTACAATAGGATGGCCAGCTACAAAATATTGATGGAAATGGAAAATATTTCCATCTTTTAATGCTTTAATTCAATTTTTTTTCCTGGCAGTCTTAAATTTTAAATTACACAAGTTTTACCTTTGGTTTGAGTTATCTAAGTGTATTTAAAGTTTTGAGGCTACTATGAAAGTTCCTACCTTTCTGATTTCTTTCCCAAGATATTTGTCATTTGTCTATGAGAAGGCTACTGTTAATTTTGTAATTAGTTACTGTGCTAAAATTGCTTATCAACTATAGATTGATTTATAAGTTTTCATTTAAAAAAGGGATACGTTATCATGAGAGAGACTTTCCAAAAAAGGACCTGAATCTTGAAAACATCCAATGAAAATGTTTTAATTATAGAAATACAGTAGTAGATGGAAGCTAAAGATTTTGAAACAAACTGAGGCAGGGCAATAAATTTTAGAAATCAAAGTGTATTGTCTTGATGACTTTTAGAAACAAGACTATCTGGGCAACATATAAATTGAGCAAAAATCATTGGGTAGACTGTATCAAAATAATGGGAATTTAAAAGGATCTGTCTTTTCCTAGACCACTGGTTCTTAACTTTTCTAATGATGCAAATCTTTTACACAGTTCCTCATGTTCTAGTAACTCCCAACCATAAAATTATTTCATTGTTACTTCATAACTATAATTTTGCTGCTTTTACAAATTGTAATGTAAATATTTTATATGCATGATGGGTCATGACCCACAGGTTGAGAACCATTGAACTTATACATTAAATATTCATAAGTAACTATGCTAACATCCTTAGATAGGAGATTAAACAAGTGATTTTTTTTCTACAAGACAAAGTATTTTAATTTTGGGGACTGGTTATCACTGTAAAAGAACTACACATAATAAAACATTCTTCAGATTTGGTCAGTAAATTATTTTCCTATTGAAAGAAAAATACTTTAAAGTTGATTACACAAATTTTATGGTATTATCATATTACAACATGTAAGGGTTACATCATTGCATGGACTTATGTGAGAGTTTAATATAGGATGGCTAAAATATAACCCAGGAAATCAATACTGGACATCAAGAAATTAAAATAGCATGCCATGAAGAATAGAAAAGTATCCATCATGCATACTAATAGTTATCGCTACAATAATAATCATGGTACAGAGGGTTGTAGGACCAACTTAGGAATCTTATCCTCTATTAGAATATAACTTACAAATGGATATGATCATGTTCAGTGGTTAATTCAGAGACCCCTAACTCTTCATCGTGCTAACAAGAAATTTTGAGTCCTTAAATATAAATGGGATATGTACATCAGTCTCCCCACCTCTAAAGCTCAAGATATGTGATAGAGAAGGAAATGAGAAAACAAAGGAGTTGGAGGCTGAAGAACTAAGGCTCTAAGGGCAGTTTATGGGTGGTAGAGATGAAGAGATCACTTTTCTTAGGAGTATACACACTAGTAGTTTCTTTTTACCCCAGTGAACAACCCTCACCTATGTGTATATTGGCAGCACTAATTGCATCCAGTGGGTTGAAAAATATTAAAAGGAAGTTATGATGTTGGGAGGGAGATATGATGGGTTACTGGTAAGAGTGGAAGTGGGAGTGAGGGGTGGATATGATTAAGATACACATATGGAACTTTCAAAGGATAAATGTTAAGCTGGATATGCAGACATTGACTTCAAAACACACATACATATGCCCACAAAATGCATGCATGTACACATAATTAACTGCTATAATAACTGGTATGCTTCATGTTACAACATCATATACATTATATAAAACATATAGTAACATTATAATTTCTGTCACTGACTTAATGAAACTAAATTAGAAATGATCCATGCCAATATTATATTTATTTAACTGCATGGAATCAAATGCCCCAAACCCCATTTTTAAGATAAGACTTTAAAGAAACACTATGAGAAAATGATTGTGTGGTTATTTATTTTAGTATTATTGAAGAAAAAACAATACACTTATTTGGTCTCCAAAGACTTGAAAATGGTCTCTGTTTTTTTCTTCTGCTTTAAAGTATTTTTCAAAATTAAAAATTAAGACAATAAAATGTGCTCTCAGGGTAGATTTTTAAAACAACTGGTATTCTAGTACTATTTTAACCACTTATTATAATCTTTAATTTACGCATTTAGTTTAAGAATAAATAATAAATTTGTATTTTTGTCCAATTTGTGAAGTGAATACCTTTATTTCAAATGTTATTAACTTAAGATTAGGTTTCCTATGGCAACACAACCACAGGTCTGTGATTTAGCTAGTGCTGAAGCATTGTGGCTTTTGTGGTTCTCTCTCCCTTTGTTGGCCTGTGATTTCTGTTTACACAGAGCCATCGATTTAGGGTGATTGCTTTAGTGTCTGAATTTTCCAGGCTATCACTGACAATAGTGCCACAAGTAAATCCACTCAAAATACAATATTACTTTCAACCAGATAGAATGCTTTGTCATCTTTAGAAGCCAAGCCACTTGCCCCATTGACAAAAGAGAAACATATGATAAAGAAGAAAAGTCAAAGGCAACATTGTTTCTAGAAATAACTTTGACAGGATATTATTATATTCATGGATGGTAGATTGATTAGTAGAGTACTTTTCTAAGTGTCAAGCAGCACTGTGGTTTATTCCCAGCATTGAAAAATAAAACAGGAAGAAAATCTTATATTCCATATTGTCTCACTTACCCCTGGCTTGAAATTCTAAGAAAGGCTACAATCTACAGTCAGTGGTAAGTCTGAAAGAAGCAGGAAGAAGAACTGGGGAGATAGCTGTGCCTTTAGAGCTTAGGCTCACAATTACAGAGACAAGAAGGAAGTAGTTGGCCAAATACTTGAAAAACAAACTAGTAACATTTAGCTAATTATAACATCAGGACAGATCCTGGCACATCAGGAAAACTTTTACATATATTTGCCTAGCAATTCTCATAATACTTAGGTAAAAATCTGTAATTAACATGTAGAGTAAAATTGATTTTTACCTCAAAATGTTCAATGAAAAGGAAAAAAAATGTATACCTTTTTTAAAACAAAACAACACAACAAACAACAGACAAATCACAGAATATAGGTTTTGTTTTTATTTCAGTAAGGAAACATGTCTGTTAGATAAAGATTCTTCTGCCTGAGATTTGATGGTGTGAATGGGACAGTACCCAACTTTGGTTGGCTTATTTCTATACAAGGCAGACAGTTCACTACAAGTCATAGGCTTCTGTGAGGTCTTATTTCTCAGCCTGTGATCTTGTTCTTAGAAGTAGTGGGAACTGCATGAGGCAAGGCCTCCTAATTGGAGGAAGGTGGTCACTGGCCATATGCCTTTGAATACCTGGTCTCTTGTTCCTTTGTAGGACCCTACTTTCTGGCCACAAAGGTGAGCACGTGTGTTCCACCAGTGCCCTTCCACAGTGATGGACCCCACCACATAGCCAGAAACAATAAAATGAGGATTGTAGACTAAATATATGGAGGGAAGATAAACTCATCATTGAAAAAAAAAAAAAAAAACACTGTTTCTCTTAGCTATTTGTCACAGCATCAGGAAAGCTAACATGTAATCATTGAAAACTACTCCATTATATACAGCCATTGCCTTCAGAAAATACAAATGCAAAGTGACAATTCTCTGATCAGCGCTGAGGGAAAATAAATATTGGACTAGTTACTAGCTCACAGAGAGAAACCAAAACTGAAAACAATACATGAACCCCACCCCAGAATCTCACTGATTTATCCTCAAAATCTCAGAGAGGAAATAGAAGAGAAGACAAGAGTGCAGTTGATTAATTCCATATTAATTAATTAAAACTGAGTCACCCACGGTAAAATGCTATCTCGAAGCAGTTTTCATGAATATATTACTTTTCCCATATGTTACTAAACTCACTAAGGTTAAAACTGGAAGTTTGCCTTTGTAGTGGGACTATGTTCTGTTACATTGTAAATATTTGTCCCTCTGGGTACCAGACTAAGAAAATTCTGGAAATAGGAAGAACAAGGTAGACACACCACTAGAGATGCCAGCAGAGGTAAAGGAAAGAAAGCAACCATGCTGCTCTCAGAAAAGGTACAAAGCCACATGGCTAAATAAGATAAGAAGCATGGGTTGATTTAAGAAATAAGTTAGCAAGTTATATGTCTGAGACATAGGCCAATAAACATAAAATTAATATAAGCCTTTGTGTGATTATTTGGGGCTTTGTGGCTAAGTGGCAGCGGGGTTACAGTGGGTTTGACCCTTGAGACTAGGCTGGAAAAGCCTGTCCAGAAACTTCATACTACAGATTTTGTTCTTTCCACATTATCTTAACCAGGGATTCTATTTGTGTGACAAAAAATAATGACTAAATGCAAGTTAGGGTGGAAACAGTTATTTCATCTTACAATTCATAGTCCTTCATCTAGAGAAATCAAGGCAAGACCTCAAAACAGGTACCTGAAGGCAAGAGCTCATGCAGAGATAATGGAAATGTGCTACTTTCTGGCTTTCTTCTCATGGTATGCTCAGTCTAACTTCTTATACACCCCAGAGCACCTACCCAGGAGTGGCACCTTCCACAATGGGCTGGGCCCTCACATATCCATCCACATCATTAGTCAATAAAATATACCACAGTTTTGCTTGCAAGTCAATCTTGTGGGAGCGTTTTCTCAATTGAAGTTCACGTTTTTTTTTTTTAAAGGATACTAGGTTTGGCCACATTAACATAAAACTAATCAGCACACATGTCATTACTTATCAGAGAAGACTGCCAGGGGTACAGAAATAAATTCATAAATGTATATATCTGAAAGAATGATACCATGTAAGGCAAATCTAGAGCTTGTTTCTCTTAAGTCAAAGGGTTTAGAAATGTGGTGAAATTCATGGCAAAGGTGGTATAATTTTTACATTAATAAAATTATAGAAAAATACATTTAAAATAGCTAAAGGCATTCTCTAAGTACTATTTACAGATTTGTGCTCTTATTTATGTTGTGTTCCATGTGAGTGCAGACAATTGTGGAATTCGGAAGTGGTAATTGATTCCCCAGAAGTTGGTGTTTACAGGCAGTTGTGAACAGCCTATTAGAGACCACTCTGGTTCTCTGAAAGGGTGGTTCGTATTTTTCTATCCTCTGACATCACCACAGTCTTTTCAGATTTATGTTTAAAACAGAAAAAGTACATCATTGGTTCAAGTTAATATGACAGTAAAATTGACCATAATTGACTTTAGATAAGGCTGTGTTCTGATTCTCTACCTGCATTTAACCTGTGGCATATTACGGATGCGACTCTATGAAATTTAAATGACCAAATAGAAAAATTTGCATTTTTGCTAGTTGGTTGGTCTTGCTTTTTAGTAGCATTTTTATTTATTCCTTGATGTTTTTATATGTGAATACAATGTATCATATACACCCTCTACTTCCTCCCTTTCAATTACCCACTTTCCCCATCATATGTTCCTTTAAAATTCATGCTATGTTTATTTCAGTGAAAAATGTACAGCTGATATAACTTAGAGAAATGAACATTTATTATGTCTTCTGGAGAGAGTGGTAAGTATTGACTTATTTACTTCTTTAAAAGGATAACAATATGTATACCTCTTTGTTCAAGTGTTCAGAACATATGAGTATATCTTGGAATTAATGATGAAGAAAACCCTCTACAACTCTTTGATTATTCTATATTATAGAATCTTTCATCAATGTATATATATTTAAAGTGTGGGTATGAGTAGCCAAAATGCCAAATTCTTGTTGTAAAACTTTGAAAATGTAAGCCCAAGAAAAAGTGAGTGCTTTAGACAAAATATAGGATATATGTTTTTAGCATGTAATTATATGCAAATGATTGACTTCAAAGTACTACTTTCCAAATACTTTTAATTTGATTTAAATTTTACTGTTTGATCTAAAATTTTGGTGCCTACATCTGTTTTCCTACAGGAAGAATGTGCATTTTCTAATAGACTCAGACACTTCAGGCTATGCTTCAGTTATGCTTCTTACTGTGAATGAGCATATTTGCATTATATCACATGGTATTCTTGATAGCTATTCTTTGTTACCAACTTAACTATATCTGGAATTAACTAATCCCCCCTAATGGGCACATCTGTGAGGAACTTTTTTTTAATTTGAAAGGTGAAGATCCACTTCTAATCTGGATCTTTGAGAAGACCCACCTATAATCCAGAATTTTAGAGATGAAAGATCTGCCTCTACTCTGGGCCATTCCTTCTGCTGGAAGCCTAGACATGTTATTCTAGAAAACTCTAATACATATTGTTATTGAAGACTTATCTCCTCCTACACTATATCACATCCAGAGTTGCAGCCAAGAAGCTGTGCTTCTAAATGTGTCTTCTTTTCTGCTCTATAGTTTCCCCCCTTTCCAGAATGTCAGGAGAGATGGCATAGCACCCTCCATGCTCCAAAGTCTGCCTTCTTTCTTCTATACAATGCATGGGTGACCATGCATATTTGCACCAGTAACCCTCAGATACTGCTGAGAAGAACAGTAAGGTAGGGCCACACCACTCTTTATCCCCTCACTGGGCTACAGATTTGGGAGAATAACATAACAATAGGCAGCCTTTGAAAAGTAATGCTTTTGTGAAAATACATTCTGACTTCTGTTGAATAAATATCTAAGAGCCTTTCCAAAAATTATTTTAGCTGCTTAAGGAATCAACAATGTCTTTTATGAAAACTTCTCTCTTTTTCCTGTCTTTGAAATGTTCTAATTATGTCAAAGACCTTCATCATTACCTACCCATACATACATTCATGCATCCCTAGAGGGAGCAGAAAGCAAATATAAGTGGGTCAAAATGTCAAGTGATTTCAAGACTATGTCAAGAGACAAACAGCAAGGATTAGTGAGAATAGAATCCTGCCAGGGCATAATTTTTCCCCTGCTGTGTTTCCTCTTCCTTCTGTGAGGCTCCCAAGTGACTCAGAGGATAGAAGTCATTTTGCTACTCAGTACTTACTGATCACATAAGTGCACTTATTAAGAAGAGGGTCTGCCTTCCACTCAGCTTGCTAAATTATGCTTAATAAGAAGCCAGCTAATATTGCATACTTTGATAAGGTACTATATTAAAATATATTTTGAAACATATTTTCAAAACTTATGCTCCTTCTTTCTTTTTCCATGTCACTCATGAGCTTTAGCCAAGTTTTGTGAAATGTGTGATTTTCCATCATTGATTTTCAATATCCTTATGCCTGTGAGGCGTGGGGGCATATTCTTCTCAACTTTACATGCTAAAGCACATTTTCCAGCTCTGTCTAAAACAGCTTATTTCCACTTCACTCAGATAAACTGGTTGTTAAAATAACATATCATGATTTGACATACTGAATTTTCATTTGCTTACTCAAAAGTCTCCTTTTAAAGACTTAAAACTTAGTCTTTAATGAAGAGTATGAGGTATTGGGGGAGGATTACTTTGGTCTTAATTATTTTGGTATCACAGTCTTGACATATATGCATACTTGATACTTAGAAGATAGAGCACAGTAGCCATTCCAGAAGCCTTGCTCCTGCCTTTCTCCAGTTGATGGATTATACCCAGGTTAACGCTACTTAGTTGTAGACCCAAGGGTGCTTTCTCTGTTGTACAGTATTCTGTCATTTAAATTTTCCTATGTTCACATGTTAGCTTATACTATATATGTCTTCTCCAATTGTTGTTACTGTGTTACTATAAGAGATGTGGAAAACTACACACAAAAACATTTTAAAAGCTATGAATGATTTAATTAGTTATAAAGTCAACTACTAGTGAAATGTTGGTCTCAGAGAACTTCAAACTATATTTTATAATTCTCTTTTGTCCTCTGATTTTTTTCTTCCTGTGGTATCATGATTTGAAACAAACAGAGAATTATATTGTTATGATTTTAAACTGCTTCTCAAACTTGAGTCCTCTTATTGTTTTTAGAAGAAATCTAATGTTGTTCCAATATTCTAAAATAAAAAACAAAATTCATTCTGACAATGATCATCAGCAGTCAGGCCACTTGTTACAAATGCTGCTTTTTTCCCATTTTTAATGACATTAAAATGTTTATTAAAAATTAGGACATATACCAAAATTATATTTTTAAGAAAAGCTATAAAGCAATATTTATAAACCAAGAATTTGATGATCTTGGGGCTTATTGTCTTATTTGATTTTTATTTTGGTCATAGAAATTCTGACAGAAATATGTTGTGACTAGACAGTTTCTCCTCCAATGAGGCTCACATATTTGTAAGAATGATACTCTTATAAGCCACAGGCAACAGTGTACAAGATCAGTTACTTCCTTAGTGAATTTATTTTGAGTGTTCATTCCAGTTAGAAGATATCAAGGAAGCTAAAATTAAGGTAAAACAACTATGTGGGAATAAATTCTCTGTGGAGTCTATACAAACTAGGATGCACAATAACTGTTTCTGAGACTGATTGTAGAGATTTTTCAGATGATGTCAGATGTCAAGGCTGTTGCCAATAGGTCTGGTCTGGACTAATGTATCTAATTTGGGGACCTCTACTATGGGAGGTGTTGAAAGGAGGAAGTGAGGAACATGAAGTAAAGGGTTTGAGGTATGGAATACTGTCTATCACATACCTGTGTCTTCCTTGAGAACTGTCTGCCCAAGACATTAAGATTCTAAAATATCAAGCATTAGGTCAGAATGTGAAGGATAAAATAAAAAAATTAAAGATACATAATTATACAGATGAGAGAAGGGGAATAAATATTGTAGTAGGTAATCCCTAACACATGACAGGGGCCAGAGATTTGACTGGGTTCCAGCAACACAGGCTTGTTAGAATGAGTCTATAGCTCAAATTTTGCAAAGTAGACATGTAGGTAAAGGCTCTACAAGCCTGATATTTTTGTGCAAAAAATAGTATCTCTCTTTTACTGTAAGAAAATGGAGCATCTATTAAAAGGGAAGATATATAAACATGTTTCTTTGTGTAGAATTATTTAAGTACCTGCTATGTGTTATGATACAAAAGTTTAAATTCTAGACCAAACTTTGAGATCCCTTATTCCAAAGTATTTTTATTATAATTAGCAATATGGTTATCATCAAATGCTACAGAATCCTGATTTTAAAAGAAGACAAACAGGTACAATTGCTAGTTTTAGAACTTTCAAAATAATAATAATAATAATAATAATAATAATAATAAATAATAATAAAAGATAATTTGAAAATAAGCAAGCAAAAGAGTATTTGAATGAGAATTTAGAATTTATCTTTAAAGGTGAACAGAGGCAGGCTCCTATAGCTGTACTATGCCTATCAGAATATGTTACTTAAATGTGCTCAGATGATAGTGATTGATGCTCTGCTAGGCACTTCCCAATAGAATTCATGGTGCTGATAAACACTGTCAGTGTGAGAAGTTCCATTTCCCACATTGTTTAATATGTTAGAAAGTTTGGTTCTCTAGCCTATGGGTACCATGTTAAAAACTTATGATGAAGAAAATATATGTTCAAATGGATAACCAGAGAAATAAAAAGTAATGAATCACTTACATGTTGTAATTGCTTCCTGTGGAGGTTTGAATAAAAATTGTCCCCCAAAGGCTAATTCATCACTTGGTTACTCATCAGTTGTGTAGTGTGGAAAGGTAATGGAACCTTTAGAAAATGCAACATTGATGGAGGAATTATAACATGGAAGCCTACTCTAATCTCAAAATCTATGTTATAAGTTTTCACAATACTTTCTATATGAATGAGTTTACACAGAGTTAATAAATGCCTAACACTTTCGAACCTATATTGATTGACTGTTTTTGAGCCTTTTGCCTTATAATGATTTTTTTCTCCAAATAATAAATGAGTGAAGACTATATTATTTAAAATACACAACCTGTATTACCATAAATGGCAATGTTTTGAACATTGCTGTTAGGATACAGTTCACTAGTCAACAATCTTTTTATTAAAAAGACTCAAGGTAATCTGTGTACTGTCTTAACTTTTCCTTTTCAAGACTTTGTTATCACACTGTAACAAAGATCAAATCTCATTAGGACTCATGGCTCATTCCTCAATGCTAGCTAATTTAATAATCAGAAATAAGTTATACGATCAAAAATATTTGGATTTTTTTTTTTTTAGATTCACTAAATTTATTTTAAAAATCATAAAACGTTTCTTACAAAAGAGCATTACATTCTGCACACTGCTCTGAACAAATGCTAGGGACATGTGGACTATTACTTTCCTCCCTGTCCCACCCCTCCCCCCAATGTTACAAGTGACCACAAAGCAAGGTGTTCACAATAATTACACGGGGGGATTTTTATTTTTAAAACCACCAACAATGAACAAAAAATAAGATTCACTCACTCTGCTGCTGTTTCAAAATTTCAATGTTAGTTTTTGCATGCCCTCCCCCCAACCCTGTTTGTAAGGAACTAAAACATTACATCTGGTGAACAGCAAAGATTTCACTACACCTCAAATGCAGAACACCTATGAAGCAGAGGAATGTTGGCTTTTTAAACAGAAGCAGATAAAAAAAAAAAAAGATGCAGGACTCCTTCAGTTCTTCACTAGTCTTAGAAAAACTTTCCAGAATACTGCTTCACACT